>JANVCQ010000001.1:17024173-17035605 GCA_025531925.1 Erythroxylum plowmanianum
CCGGTTTTGATCGATTTCGGATTAGTTTAGTCTAAGGTTTCCAACGCGATAGTTTTTCTAAGGTACACATTTTCGGACATCGGATCCGCTTTCGCTTTGTCTCCACTTTATGTTTTGATTGATCCGTTTGTTCGATTCGATTCGTTTTCGATTTGCCTTCGATATGTTCGAATTGTGTTTGCTTTGATTCGATTCGCTTTTCGATTCGCTTTTCGATTCGATTCGTTTTGATTCGATACTTTTGCTTTCGATCGTTTCGCCTTCCGATCCGATGTATGTTTTTGCTTTTTGTTTCGCTCTATGATTTGAATTTCTTCGCTTTGTTTCGATCAGTTTTTCGTTCTCTCGGTTGGGATCCGGTTCTGAGATCAGGTCCCAATAAGATCAATTTCCTTTCTTTATCTCCCTTCACATACAATGTAGCCTCACTTTTACTTCTTATGAATCCATTTTGCAACAAGTAACTATTAATTCTTGAATACCAAGCTCTTGGAGCTTGTTTCAAACCAAAGAGCCTTCACTAGTTTGTAAACCTTCTGCTCTTGCCCTTCTCTTACATAGCCTTCGGGTTGCTTCAAGTATACATCTTCATCCAACATTCCATTGAGAAAAGCACTCTTCACATCCATTTGATGCACTTTCTATCCATTGTTTGCTCCCAATGCCAACAACAATCTCACGGTGTCAAGCCTAGCTACTGGAGCATAAGTCTCGGTGTAATCCACTCCATATTCTTGTTTGTATCCCCTCACAACCAATCTAGCTTTATGCTTGTTAATTAATCTATACGGGTTAAGCTTGGTTTTATAAATCCACTTTGAATCCACTACTTTAGTTTCTGGTGAAGGTAAATCCATCAGTAGCTAAGTGCCATTTTCTCTATTGCTCTTAGTTCTTCATCCATTGGTCCTTGCCAAACTCCTTGCTTAATTGCTTGATTGTATGTCTTCGGTTCAACTCCAGCAGACATAGCACATTCAAGCATCATATATGCATCATCTAGTTCTTCATCTGCCACATTATACCTAAAATCAAAAATGGGGTTAGTTTCATTATAAATCGAGGCCAGATCTCTTGTTTTATGGGCACTATTTGAGCTTGTATCCTCCTCCTGAATTTCTGAACTTTAATCATCACTTCCTGAACTAGGTGATGTCTCCTCTTGGTTCCTTTCCTCTTCAAAATTATTAGAATTTCCAGCTGTGATCACTTCATCATCTCTTTGATTCCTTTCCTCTTCAAGATTGTCAAAATTTCCAGCTGCTATCACTTCATCATATGGTTCTCCTCTTGCAACTTCTTGAACAAGTGGTTCATTCATTGGTTTTTCAATTCTAACTCCTCCTATCTTCTTCACTGAATGCTCATCCCATTTCCATCCTTCATTTTCATCAAATTTTACAACTCTAGACACAAACATCTTCTTAGTTTCTGGATTATATATTCTATACCCTTTGGATTCCAAACTATATCCCATCATTACTCCTTTCATTGCTTTCTCATCCAACTTTGTCCTTTTTGGTTCAGGAATGTGCATGTAGGCAACACATCCGAATACTCTCAACTGATTTACCTTTGGTTTAACTTCAAACCAAGCTTCAAATGGTGTCATCTCCTTCAAGGCTCTAGTCTTCAATCTATTTTGCACATAAACAGCAGTGAAGCATGCTTCAGGCCAAAAACTCCTAGGAACCTTCATGCCAAACATCATAGCCTTGGCCATTTCCATAATTGATCTATTCTTTCTCTCTGAAATTCCATTCTGCTGGGGTGAATATGCCACTGAAAACTGATGAAAAATCCCTTCTTTTTTAAAGTAATTCTTCATCTCATTTGAAATGTATTGCCCTCCTCTATCACTTCTCAAGCATCTCAACTTCTTTCCACATTGGCCTTCAGCCTCTGCCCTCCGTAATTTGAACATGCCAAACACTTGATCTTTATTCTTCATGAAGTAAATCCATGAGTATCTTGACACATCATTAATGAACTCCACATAATACATACTTCCTCCAACAGATGGTGTCTCCATTGGTCCACAAACATCAGTGTGTACCAATTGCAATTTCTCTGTAGCTCTCTAATCACTTGTTGGGTATGGTAACACATGGCTCTTGCCTTTTGCACAAGCCTCACATATAGATTTCATCTTACTACTCAATTGTGGTATACCATGAACCAAACCTTTCTTCTGCATCTCAATAACATAATCCAAGTTTGCATGTCCATATCTTTTATGCCATAGTTGAGTCGTTTCTGTCAATGAGAGGGCAGTAAAAGCTCCATCCACTTCTTGCATTTTAATCTTGAAAACTCTGTTAACCATCGAAACTTTGTGCACTAGTTCACCTTGCTCATTGAATATCCTACACATTTCATCCTCAAAATACACGTTATACTTCCTCTCCAATAGCTGACCAACATTAATCAAATTTTGACCAAGTTCAGGAATATAATATACATCATCAAGGATTGCATTTCCAGCTTTTGTCCCTAGTTCCACAGCCCCCTTCCAAAATACTGGTATAATCTCACCATTTACAATCTTCACTGCCATGTTTATGTTTGTGTCTTTCTTCACAAATGCCCCTCTTCTTCTTGTCATATAGTTTGAACATCCACTGTCCACTAGCCATTCACCTTCTTTTTCCTTCTTTGCTTCAGTTATGCACATCTCTGCATCAGGTTCATCACTTCGGGTCTTATGACATGCTTCCATTACAAAAGCACTCTCTTCTATCACTGGTTGTTCTGTTACTTTGCTAGTTTGAGAAGAGCTTGGCTAATTGTTTGAAGGGTTAGCTTGGAGGTTTGGACTGATTTTTGAAGGTTGTTGAGATGATGAGTTATGCACAGGAAAGGCATTTTGTGGCTGTTGGCTTAAAGTTTGTGATTGGACCGAATGGCATGGCATTTGGTGAATATAGGCTGATTGAGATGCATATGGTTGAGTTGCTTGCAGTTGAGGTGTATAGGCTTAAGTTATCGAAGGTTGTGAGGTGAATTGTGGTGGATATGTTACATTTTCAAATTTTGCAACATAATGAGCTTGATAAGATTGAGGTTTAGAAGCATTTTGGTAAGACAGAGGAGGGATTGATTGACTTGGTGACATAGTTTGCTTTTGTAAGGGATGAATTGGTGGTGGTTTACTAAATATGGGGCTTTGAGGATTTTGTTGCTCTTGCATCCATTTCTCATAACATACCCTCTTCGAATGTCCTCTTTTCCTACAATGTATGCAATCCACATTTTCATTCCAAAAATATTCATCAGTAGCATGATTTGTCTTCCCATAGAATTTGCAACTTGGAAACATTCCCCACCTTGAGCTTCTAGATCCACTTTGGTTGGTAGGTTGGTAGTTTTGGGGATGATTCAAGTAAGGCATTTGATGAGGGAATGATGTTTGAGGATATATTAGATGTAGTTGATATTGCATTTAGTTTTGGTGGTAATTCTGGTTTTGAGGGTACGAGGTCTGATAGGAATTTTGAGTATTTGGAAGATGGTTCTGTAAATGTGAAGGCATCTGAGGTTGGACAACATTTGAGTCAAGCTGGTTTTGAGGTAAATTCGAAGTTTGGGTAAAAATAGGTGGATTTTCAGGTACTTTAAACCTTTCAACTTTCAAAGCATATTCCTCTCCTTCCCTTCTAACTCCATGCCTCTCTTCATGCATCTCCAACACATTGAATACTTGCTCCAATGTCACTGAATCCGGATCATTAGTGAACTGTCATTCTACAGATGCAATGGTTGCTTCAAACCTCAAGGGTAATCTGCTTAAGAATTTGTCCACTAATCTACCTGAACTTGTGTTTTCTCCAAACTCCTATAGTTGTTGAACCAAATTCAAGAATCTGGTTTTTGCAGCTCCCACATTTTCTTCATCCTTCATCGAGAAGTTCTCAAAGCTTCTCATCACAGCTTGCTTCTTCAACCTTAAGGACTGAGCCGAGCATACATATTCAAGCTTCAATGTTTCCCACAACTCTTTAGCACTTTTACAACTTGCATGTCTCAGCAAAATAGCCTCACTCACCATCGATCTCAAGAAAACAAGTGCTTTAAAGTCCTTATCTCTCTCCTGTCTAATTCTTGTCTATTGTTGCTATGTTAAATCTGCTATACGCTCAACTTCAATCACTCCTTCACACACCACATCCCAACACTCACACATTCTAAGACAATCCTCAACTCTAAGAGCCCAGGCTTTGTAGTTTTCTCCAGTTAAAACAGAAATATTAGCTTGCATACTTTGCATATTCATCATGGGAAAGTTTGTACCTGACATGGTTTCGGTTCAAACCAGGTTAGTGAACCGTGTAGCTTTGATACCACTGTGGATGGTAAAGCAAGACTCCAGCTAACTTCAACAGAACTGAACTTCAGGTCGGCGCCAAGCTCCAAGCTCTGATGAAGAAAACAGAACCTGAAGTGGAGAGCAGAACCTTTAGAACTACAACAAAATGAGCCAAACTTCAACAGATCCCTCCAATCTACTTAAGTCTGAAGTTGGAAGATGAACTTGAAACTCCAGCAGCAATTCCTGAGCACGATGAGCAGCTCCACAAGATGAATTTCAGAAGATCAGTATCAATCCTATGTATGCTAAGTGTATTGTCTATAAAAGTTCTCTAAAAGTATCTCTCAAATGTTTGTATGGTTTTTGGTTTTCTGTGTATATGAAGTTTGATGTATAAGACTATGAGTTTTTCATTCCTTCAGAAATGGAATTCTTCACTTTCAGATTTGCTTCTTTCCATTCTTTGGAAAATTTTCAACTCAACTCTCAACACACACTATCATAATAACTCAAAATTTGATAGTAAAGGCAAAATCTCATAGGAAAACAGATGAAGAGAAGAAGATGAAAATTTCATAAAATTGCAGTTACTGTTCTATTGCTTCGAATATGGTTGTTTTGAGCTTTTTCAAGTTAGCTCCTCACACTATCTTTGTTTGATTACATCAATGGTCCAAAATGAAAGATAAAAATAGCTAATAAGTAAGATCTTGACAAATTACATAATCTCATTGGTTCAGCAGAAACAAGGTAAAATTGTTGGTTGATATACCAACAAAAGCTGACATTTTGATCTCCTGGTGATATAAAGCTGCAAAAGTCAAAAAAGACAAAATGCTTGAAAGCTATGGAACAAAAACTGATGCTCTACTTCATTTCTTCAATGCTAATTGTTGCCTTTAAAATCCTCAACTTTGTTGACTTGTTGGACTCCAATTGCTTCAGATTTTGGAAATTTGCTTTAGAAATCAATACTCTGCTTCAGATTTTTCAGCTGATGTATCTACACCTGCTGCACATTTTCTAATTCTTCATTCTTCAACCTTCCATCGCATGTAGCTTCATTCTTCTTATTTGTCTTGCATTGATCTTCATTCCTACTATGATTATCATCCAATCGAAATCTGGTTTGTGGATCCAAGCATTTTTGAATTGCTACTAAGATCATCATCTCTAGCTTCCTTTTCAATACTGAAAACTTGCTCTTCATTTTACTTCTCTTCTTCACTTTCATTGAGCTTGCAAACTCCTCCACAAACTTCAGTATAGCAGGCTATATGAAACAACACAACTCAACAATTCTCAAGGAGACCAATCTCAACCAGAGTGCCTTGAATGAATTGCCGGCTAAGTGATGCATTAATTATTCTTTGACCAAAGCAGCAACGAAGTCGAGATGATCATCTATTAGAAAAGGTGACACCGTTTTATGACGTGAACCAAAAAGAGAAGCTGACAAAACTTACATCGTCGATCTTCAGTTTCACTCAACGAAGATCCAAATTTGCATGCCCGAACTTTACAAGACTAATAGGACCTACACCAGAACATGAGCAATACAAGAATTTTTGTCTTGACGGTTTCTGTCTATTATCATCACATTCTACACATCATGTCATTTTCGAGCAAAGGAAACCCCGCCGTAGTAATATGTGCCGTAAATTGCTATGTTTGCAGAAGAAGACAGCTTGGCATGGTGCCAAGTTCGGTTCTTTGTTTAAAGACATCGATGCACTTTGAATTTGTCGAAAACTTCGTAAAAATCTCTATGTGGCTAAGCCCGAGTACCAGCTGTAGATGAGCGAAGTGGTAAACTGGCGCTGTGTAGACTTTACCAAAACAGGGTTTTTATCCATTCTTATATCAAACTTTCTCCAATGCTTTCTAGATCCTAGCCTGTGAATTGAGTTTCTCTGCTGAGTGAAGCAAAAGGGTCCCTTGATCCATAGTGATCAGGAGCGACATGTTAGAGGGTCCAACAGAGGCTGAAAGTCCTGCTCAAGAGGTCTCCTTCGCGAGGCCAAATGAAGATAATGTTGAGCAAGATATCGCGACACCGGATTTGCATGATACTGCAATGAAAATTGAGAGGGCCTCAGAGGCTTATAAGGGTTGCACAGAGGTTGTGGATAACCCAAGTAAACCCGAGATTTGGATTTGGTATTTCTACGAGTTCTGTTCCTATTTCATTCATACAGTTCTTCTACCGGTTCTTTTCCCACTTCATATTAGTCCGATCAAGAAACTGCCTGAGAGACCTGCCAGGAACGGCAGGGGTTTATTGTGTACAAATAATGAAATGCACCTGTAAGCTTCTGATTCCTACTTCCACAAGCAGATCATATATCTTATAGACATGGTTTCTCCAAGATGATTCCACTAGGATTAGTAATTTTTATACCCTTTTTGAATATGTGCAGTTGTTTGACTTAGATTGAAATAACTTGCTATCTGAACTGTGAATGAGCCATTTCGGCTACCTTTCAGGTGCCTACTAAATATTGCAAGACAGCAAGGGTTTACAAAAAAATTGGAGACAATGTGGAACATTGTCCCAAAAGTTTAGTCATATGTTTCTGTCTTGTTAAGTAGATGTTGTACTCAAATTGCAGGTACGAAGCTTTGACACTTAGAACCATACCAGTCAGCAAGTCGAAATTCTCCCCAATGGAGTGGACTTCCTTCTCATGGGCTATAGGGTTGTTTCTGGCTGCTATAATTATTGCATCCGTTTCCAGTCACTTTGACCACGGCAAGAAACAGACAGTAATTTCTGGTGCAGCAATTGCCACTGGGGCAGTCTTTTGCCTGCCTACTGGATTCTTCAACGTTACATGGATGTTCCCTCCATATATTACAGCCATTGTCACAGCTTACATTATTGCAACCACAGGCCATACTCGACACCTTGGAATAATGGTTCGAGGCTTCACAGGACCAAGCCTTCAGAAAAGCCAGTTTCACTTGCGCAGAAGGATATCTAACTGGCTCTCTCTGTACGCTACTGCTGCTGGTAGCTTAGGTTCTGCTATTATATCAGCATTCGTTTACCATATGCTTAGAAAAAATGAAAAGTTCCTCAGTCTCTGGATTGTCTCAATTTTCAGTGGCATTATCTGGATTCTTGGAATACCCCATATTTTCTTCTTCAAGCTTGGTCCAGCCAATATCTCTCGCGTTTCGTCAATAGCTCATTTCGTCTCCATTTTCAAGTTCCCACATGCCTATGGAAATCTTGTGGTTGCCTTCCTTGCCTCGTTCACAACAATGAGCATTTTCACTACTGTGGTGCTCTATCTGATAGGCCAATTATGCATTAAACCCGTCTTCATACTCTTTCTTTGGTTAACTTATTTCACATTTCCATTGGTTGCTATGCCACTGGTGCAACCAATACAGCTACTTATCAAGTCGAATGGAATGAAAATGTATTTGCTCGGTTTCATCTTATCAACAGTCACCTCAGGATTCGGATTCTACTTTCGAGGAAAGATTTGGCAGAGGCTTCATATACTTATTTTTGCTGGATTACAAAGCACGTCAGTTGGTTTGCTATATACTTTTGGGAGGGTTCTTCTGCTAGATTGCGCTCCCCATGGTAGAGAAGGTGCTTTTTCTGCATGGCTTTCATGGATTAGATCTTTCGGAACTTGTGCAGGTTTTGCACTTGCATCAGCTATGCCTGAGAAGTCAGGCACTTGTTTTGCCATCACATTCTGCACTGCAGTGGGTGGCGGATTAATCTTGATTTACAGCAACATAAGCGACACAGGAGGAGCCAGAGCAGCTAGGATTGTCATTGAGGAAGGAGACGACTTTGGCTCACCTGTACAAGGACTGGACAATAGCATGGCAGAGCCATCAAAACAGTCCATTCATGAAGGAGCTCCTTAGAATCTGGAAAGACGTAGGTTTTTTAGATTGATTCTGAAATTTTTTAGTGTATGCAAAAATAATTAGATCGCCTTTGCCATGTGTTCATCAGCAATTGTGAAAAACAATCTGTTAAGTTCAATCTTTAAACATTGTTTGCTGGCTGAAATGCGGCGATTTGTGTGCCTCCATTCTATCAAATGTAGCTTTCAGGCACTTCATTCTTCCCTCATCATCATCATCGTCATTATTCACTACCACTGGTCCACTAGGGCTGCCAACGCTTCCCCAGGTTCCGGTTACACAGAATGCTGACTTAAGATATTTGTAAAGCGTGACTGGTTCGTTACCTGATTAGCCAAAGTGACATTATAGATAAAAAGTGATAAATAAGTCTGATGTTGGCTTAACTGATAATTGCTAGCTAATGCCTCGCAGCTCATAGTTGTCTGTATTAAAATTTTAAAATTGTGCTTACATTCTAACTATTCTAAATATTTGAGTTATAATGAAACAAAGATTGAAAATGTATAGTTACTTATAACTCTTGAAGATCCAATTTTACTTTTTTGGTTAACTGATATTCCATTTTTTTGATAATTGGAAAGGAGAAGCAAGAACACCCTAGTTTTATAAAAGACAACACGTCAATTACTTAAATTTCTACTGTTTAGAGAAATTATTTAATGTGGACTCTCAAAGATTGCTGATTCTTTATTTCCTCATCCAATATTTGATTCTCTAAAACATATCTAGTGCCTATTTTAGACATCTTTGGTGGATATACACGTCTTCTATACATATGTGAATAGTATTTGGAATAAGGAAAAACAAAATTTGATAAAAATAAATAAATTTATTAGGAAAGTGTGACTGGAATATTTTAATATTAATCTCAAATTTTAGAATTTGATGAAGGTTTGTTTACCTTGGAATTTGTATTATAAATTCTGAATAAAGATTATCAATAATAAAAAAATGTATAATTATTAAAGAAAATTATTTTTATATTATAAAATATAATTGACTAAAAATTACACAAATTTTTTTATTGAATTTTGAAATACAAAGAGAATTCAGTTTGATGAAATTAAAATTAATCATTTATTATATCAAAATATTCAATTTAAACTTTTCATTTTGGAACATCATATCTCCACTTTTTACTAATAATCCTAATTTTTTTGAAAGATAAATAAATAAATATCTTTGAAAATGCCAAAAGACAATCTAGGCAATCAAGAGAGTATAGGAACAATAGTGATAGAACTATGAGGTTAAGAAACAAGTCCTCACAACAAAGCTATAAATTAATTAAAAATAGACAAGGCTTAATTACTCGATACTTCAATTATGCTTCATGGAAAAATTTAGGCTATCAGCAACTTAGTTGGCCATCATAATCTCTCTTATCTAAAAATAAATCCTATTTGTAACAACATATTATTTTGTGTAAATATCTCTAAAGATTTTTTGGTTTCTTTTAAATCAAATCAAATAGAGAGAACAAGTTACCATTAGACTCAAGCACTTCCTATCTTCTCTAATCATTTTATAAAGATCTTCAGCTCAAACCAAAATATTTCTCTAATCATTCTCAAGGTAAACTAAGTTCATTTTGTGCTGTGTTATTGCCCATATTGTAAAAGAAAACCTACATTAGAAGAGTAGGTGATTAGCAGTTTCAGGTAATGTGAAGCATAGGACACAAATAATTGCTCCCTTCAGTCTTTCTTTGGTTTTCAACCTTCCTCTAGCTGCCAACCAGGTTAAGAGGGTTGATTGTCCATTTACCAACTCTCTTAATCAATAAACTATGAGGTGTTCAGATGTCACACCAACACTGTAACACTTAATAGAGTTTGCATGTCTGTAACAAATTTTATTAAAATAATTTGGGATCAACTTAATAAAAGTCTCTTGTGAGAAAAGTTCACTGATTCTCCATCAATCCATACGCAGAAGCAATAAAAGCATGAAGAAACTAAGAAGTCTGTGTCTGAAATGTCGAAGAAGGAGGAAGGAGGAAGGAGGAAGGAGACAAGAAAGGCTTTCGAAGGTTTGAGTTTCAGCTGAAGCAGAGCATAAATGACTAATGCATAAAAGACAACCCACGTGAGCAAAAAAAAGGAAACAAGCTGAAGCAGTGTCGTTTTACACAAGCCAATTAATTCAAGCAACAACATCAATCAAAACGCAGACAAAAGGCTGAAGTATTAAATGGCTCACGTGATAGGCACATGAGGAGGGGAGAAACATCCAAGTTTTCACCGAAGGTCTTCATCATCTTCAGCTGTATAAAAACAAGGAAAGAAGCTTCAGACAAAACATACATTGCACAGAAATACTTCAATCTTCAAGTTTTCATTGTATTCAGTCGTGAGAGTGAAAATTAGAGAGGAAAAAATAGTCAGAGAGTGCTAGAGTACTAACCTTGGGTACTGAGGAGTTTGAGACTCTTTTGCAGGTGTTCAGGAGAACGCTCAATCTCTGTAATTTTTCTTCTTGTTGGCATTAGTGAAATCTCTCCACCACTATCAAGTGGGAACCTTGGATGTAGATAGTTCTTGACTATCGAACCAAGTAAAATCTGTCTCTTTACTTTTCTACAATCTTACCACATCTGCAAAATTGACAAAGTTTATTAGTCTTGGTTATTAAAGATAACAGGAAATCACTCGAAAACCCAACATCTCTTTTTTAATATTATTAAAGGTAGTAACAAATCCCAATGCACAAAACTCACACATTTCATGGAGTTCAAAGATGTACGTAATTTTTCTTTTACATTTTAAAATGAGGCTGATTTCATAAGTCGAACTCGTGATATTTAATATTGTTAATATCATAAAATAATTTTTAATATTTTAAACTATAATTTTTTTGAATAAATAAAACTACAATCTCTTGCCCTTTTCATAAACCGAAGATACTTATTGAGTATGTTTACCTTCACCACGTCTAGAACTTTTTTTTGTTAATTATTTTTGTTGATACCATGTAAGGGTAAGGTTGCGTACTATCAGACCTTTTCAGAACCTGCTTTACTAAGTAATTTCGGCCTGGGTGTGATGACAATGATTTGTATTTTATATATTTTATTACTAATATATTGAATTACTAATGTAATATCCCATTGCCCATGTTAAGGCAAGAATAGTGATTATGAGAACTTACTGAGAAACTAGAAAATGCATATCATGCTTAAGCTAATCATGACATGCACATTTTTGCACATGAATATGATTGT
>JANVCQ010000001.1:17038479-17055252 GCA_025531925.1 Erythroxylum plowmanianum
CAATACTCAGCATCCCAATGATGCTGTGTCTACAACGGTACATTAGACGTGACGTGAGTCAGACACGAGCGTGCATGTAAATTCTCTCTTTGAAATCCTGTACCCTAATGCACTTCTCTTTCCCGCCTGCATGCACTGCATTCCTTACGCTTGCCTCATTAAAAAGGATTCAATTCTATGTTTAATAAAAAAAACTTTGTGTTTTTCTGTTGCTTTTCTTATTATAACTAATTAGAGAATGTAAATCAGTTGTGAAATAAAAACTTTAAGAAATATGAGTAATTCTATCTTATCATCGCAAAATAAATAGTTTACAAATCACCATCATTATCAACACTCACTTGAAGTTTTACTAAAATGCGGAGTCTGGAAAGATCTGATAATATATAGCATTACTCTTACTGAGAAATGGTTGTGAATTCAAACATTGAATTGTTGCTATTTGAGTGTGTATTAATTTAATTATTTGACAATGTTGAAACTTATCAAGGGTATGATCCAGAATAAAAAACTTTGGCATACTAAGATTTAGGTAAAGGATTGCTCGTAAAGAGACTCTAATAGTTCTCATATATTTTCTAACTCTTGCTTATTGTAGTTAACTTTAGTGACAATTAGGTATTATTATTATTAATATTTTTATTATTAGCATTAGCATTATTATTAATATTGTTATTGTTATTATTATTATGTTTAAGATTATAAATCTTAGAATGATTATTATAATTATTAGTATTTATATTATTATAATTATTTTTTTACTATTTTTATATATATTAGGCATTTTTTATTGTATTTAATTTTTTGCTATTATTATTATTATTATTATTATTATTGTTGTTGTTGTTGTTGTTGTTGTTGTTGTTGTTGTTATTGTTATCATGTTTATTTTATTTCTTTTTTGGTTTTTCTTCTAAATTTCCTTTAATTTATTATTTATTTATTTAACTGTTCATTTTCTTTTCTATTCTATTTTTATTTTCATTCATTTAATGATTTGAAAGCAGTCTCTTTATTAGTCAGGAGTAAGATTGTGTATTACTAGACCTCTCTATATCTCATGACTAAGAGTAATTTCTACTTGGTATTATTGTATATTAATTTAGTTATTAAAATCAAATAATAAATTTAATTTAACTAAATAATAATAATAGTCATTAGTACTTAATTAGGTGGGAGATTATAAAGTTTGAAACTGGTCTATTTTAATAAAATTCTAAATCTAGATTTCAAAGTTTATTATTTAAAATTTCTAATTGGGCTTAACCCAATAATTAAACCCTGAGTTATATGCTTAACTTTTGTTGTTAGTGGCATTTGTCAAAATAATCTTTTCCAATTCATACGCAATTTTCCTCATTCGTCACTTTTTTTTACAATTTTCCTTTTAAAGAAACGTCGCTTCCTCTTCTCAATTTTAGTTCTCAGGATTCGTAGCCCTTTCTCTGTGGAGCTCACAATGAGCTCACCAACTATTCCAGAGTCTTTAGATCTGATCTTGGTTGATAATGGGAGTAGCTGCGAACCAGTTCCCTTGAATAGCTACGACCCCAAGAAACTGAGAAGATCCTCAAGATTCACCCCATCTCCTACTAAAACCCGCAATGTGGGTGACCGTATAAAGAAATCCAACAAATGGCACATCCAAATGAGAAGATCTCCAAGATTCTGTTCCCCCATTTCGCGAAACGTTTCGAACGGAACTGTTGAATTCAAAAGCTTGACGAGGTCTCAGAGGTTGAGAAACGGTTGTGCAGAGACCAGTGTGGTTGAATTAGGACAAAAGGCTGGCGGGAAGAGAAAGAGAGAGTTTAAGAATGGTGAGGAGCTATTCGAAGAAATGTACGTGAGAAGGTCACCGAGGCTGACTCCATCATCTTGTGCTCGTGTTCGACTTCGTAAATTCAAGATGAAGTCCCCTACAATTAAGGTACGTAGCGTAATCCTCCACTGTTGCATGTTTACATATTTCAATTCTGCTTCGTTTGGGCTCTTAATGTCCAGGCTTGCCGACATTTATCAATGCCTGTCGGTGGTCAACCGACGGCGGTTTGTAGCAGAATGCTGATTTCTTTTTCAGATACTAGTAGACAATTGTCGGCGACTCTCGTTATTAGATGGGAAATTGTTGCCTTTCGTGTCTTTTATTGATTGCTGCCGATTTTTGTTGCTTCGGGTTTTCAACCCTAAGAGCCTTGCATTAAACTTATCTTCTTTTGGGGGTCCTCAATTGGGTTGGCTTGACGTCACCTAAATTCTAATCCTGGAATTGGATATCCATTTATTTTGGTTCTAATTATCTTTTTGTTACACTAAGAAAACATCTAGAAATTTGAAGATACAGTAAACTCTATAGCATGACAACACAATTTCAAGGTGTTAATAATCACACGGGAATTGAATCAATTCATTTCATTCAATCGTCAAAGTTGCTTGGTCCTTCACTGCTTGATGATCCTCCAAATATTTGCTTTGGAGCTAAAAAGGAAATATTTGCTTTCAGTTTTAACAAGAAAAGATTACTATAGATTTGTGGATCACTCAGTATCGAATTCAAGGCAACTTCAAGATTTTCTGATGTTTTCCGTCGTTAATGTCTTTGTTTGTGTTGCAACTCCAGTTTTTTCTTTTTGGACTGTTTTTATTGCGGTTTTTTATTAGCTTATAAATTTTTAATAAATTATTTACTTATTTAATTTTATTAAATTATAATAATTTTTATTAACATTTATTACGTATAAATGAATATTATTTGTTTAATTAATTTATAAAATTGATTAATTTTAAAATTTATTTAATGTTTAATTATTACTAAGCATAAAAATGTAATTATATTAATATTAAAAATTAAACATGTTATTTTTCTTTTTGTTTAAAAGATAAAAATTAGGAAACAAAAACCAAAACTAATAAGTGAACGAAACTGCTGGTACTGGTGAACAAGTTTTGATTTGATCAAGAGTGGGACCAACACTAAATATCTTGGGCCTTGTAATAAATTGACTTTTTAACTAAACTTTGTCAAAGGAAAAACTATAACATTTGGATAACGGGTTTGTGCTTGGTTGTTTCTGATGATGTTCTTTTGTGATCAACTCAAGCTAGGTTCTTTAGTCTGGATGTTATTACCTCAATTTTCTTTGTTTTTTATCTTCATTTTTGAGTATTTGATCCAAAAGTTCCAAGAAAAAAAAAAAAGTTTCGAATGATTTCAACTTTCTGCCAAACCTCGGTTTGAATTTAAAGCTGGGATTCATCTAATATGGTTTTTGACAACATTACTCAAGCCTGAATTATTTGCTACCGTGAGTCTTTATTCATTAACTAAAGTTTCCTGTAATTCTGGAGGCTCTATTTAGTTTTCCAAGGTAGAGCAATTTAATTGGGAAAAGTGTACGATGTTTTAAGCAATACTTGCACATACGGATGTACCCAACAAGAAACAAACTTACATCTTCACTTCTACTTGTGATTTGTGGTTATTCAGAGCCAAAGGTCCAAGTGTCAAGGTTTGATAGTGAAGTAAGTAACAACCACCATTATCTTTTACTCAATTTTATCATCTCATTACCTATGATGGGAATCTTTGTGGCACTGATTGCCCTGCAGGAAAGAAAAAGAAATTGAAGAAGGAAAAGTTGGTTCAAATGTGGACGGCTCGAATGAAAATGTGTTGAAGAGCCCTCTTAGGCAGTCAGACTTTATTGAAAATGACAATTTCGTAAAAGCTTTGCCTACAACATGTCATGTCTCAGGAGTCTGTGAAGAAACGCAACTGAGAAGCTCGACAGAATTTACTTTGGAAACTGAAAACAGTCCTAACAACCAATCTTCAAAAATTTTTGTTGCCACTTTATCAAACAATAAATTGTTGCAAACTTGTTCCGGAAGTATTCAGTTAGATGCTTCAGGGGAAAACGAAGAATGTGCAGATTCTTGTGGATTATCGGATTCTGTGAGAGAATGGCCTCTTAAGAGGATCAAAACTCACTCAGAAGATTTTGTTGTTGAAATGCTGGATGAAAAATTTTCTAAGCAATGCACCATAATGGTCGACTCTGGTCTTGATTCCGAAAATGACAAAATAGGTCATCTCACTGCCGAATTGTCTAAATCAGCTGAAGAAAGGACTGCAAAGATGTACTCTTCTGAGAAGACTAAACCCCAAACTTCAGGGAAAAAATGTAAGAAATTCAAACGTTGTTCCTTCATTGGAGATCCAGTCCCTAAAGATGAAGCTGAAGAAAGGTGGAATTGGCGGTATGAGATTAAGGTGATCCATAGTTCTCCAATTTTTATATGCTTTTTGATGTGATTTTATCTTCAGTATCAACAATTCTATTTTTTGTCTAGACATCAATATTAGATTGACTTCAAGAAACTGACTGGTCCCGCTGAGACGCGGGGTTCAGAACATCATAGATAATTGTGATAATATGTCAAGAGTTAACACATGTTGACTTTGCATTTATTTGTTGTGCTGATCAAAACTCATAAGAGTATTTAAATTGGCAATTATTGGAATGTTTGATTTTACTGATGCTAAAAGTCTTGGCGTGTACAGAGTCAAAGATTTAAATGCGAAAAGCTTCCGTCAGTGTAAGCAATACTCACAAGCTTTTCCTCGTGTTAGTTTTTGTTCTTCGTTTTTGTGGTACCAGCATGAAGTTCACTTTTGATGGGTTTTTGCTTGTGCTTTTTGTGTGCTTGTGTTATCAGTGATGACGATAATGATGAAGACAAAGTTGTTTGGAATGTGGAATGCCATTACAATCAAGCAGAAATTAACGGGTGCATATTTAGTCTCGGGGATTGTGCTTATATAAAGGTGAATATGCTTAAATTGGTATCTAAAGAGTAGGACAGACATTTTCACTTTTTTATCGTGTTACTCAACATTCCGAAATTTGGTTGTACTTTATTTTCGTTTGCTTATGCATTTATCAACATTTGGATTCATTCTGCTACTGTTATAAAACTTAATCTAGCTATGAGGAATAATATCTGGGAATGTGAATATATTTGCACTGCATTATTCCGATTATACTTTTGCAGAAGCGAATCCTTTTGAGGGTTTTCTATTTTCAAATCATTGTTCAGATTTAACATTTATCTGCACTTATGCACCTTTGTAACAAGTTGAACGCATACTGGGGGCTCCATTGATCAAGTTTTTCCTTATTTTACATGTCTTTGGTCATCTATTTTCTGAAAGAAGATGTCATACTATACCTAGAGTGGCTCTAAGCCCAATGATTCTGCATCCAACTTGCATCCCTATAATACTGCGGTTTCCTTTCCTAAGTACGTGCATTATTTAGTATGTCTAGGAGTCAGCTGGGAAGAGCACTCTCACCTATTGACTGTTCTACTTTTGCATTGACAACAAAAACCCCTTTCTCCTCGTTTATATCTCTTCGCTGTTGTGTGGTCTTTAAATGGAGGTTCAGTCATCTGTAACTGCTTTTGAGCTTCAAGGCCTTATGATATGCATGTACCTTATAATTATATTGCCTTACTTTTCATTCTTTGTTCATTAGTGAGCATCACTTATTGAATTGACAAATTTTAAATTCTACCTTCATCCAAATGCTACTATTAACTTGCAGTCTTTAAATTTGTACTAGGCCTTTTATGATTAACAATTTGGGATTTTCTCTTCCCAAAATTCTTTAAACAACAAGGTATTTTAAAATAAGCTTTTAGTTTTATTATGAGCATGTGCTTCACTGTACATGGAAAAACATGCTGACAGTTTGGGGTGCTTATCAGTACATCTTGTTTCACATTTCATGCTGTTACTTGTGCATGAGATTGGATGTTTGCATTATTTGTTTAAAGAAGAGAAGTCATTTTTGCTTAAGAAGTCAACAACACATATTATCATAAAATTCTTGCAGGGAGAAGGAAAACAAAAACATATTGGTAGAATAGTGGAATTTTTCAAGACAACAGATATGGAAGATTACTTCAGGGTCCAATGGTTTTACAGAGCTGAAGATACTGTAAGGATATGTTTTCGCAATAGGAACTTTGACAGGCTTTTGTCAGTTATAAGTTTTACTTGTGCTTCTTGTTAACTATAAATAATATTGCCATCTTACTTATGGGTCTAGGTTCTGTTTCGAATAATGCTTTTGAATTTATCACATTATGATTCAATATTTGTTGAAAGTTTTTCTGTCTGTATTACATTTGCCCTTGCTTAAAAAAAATTATTTTGTAAATTGTTATTTAACCTTATGATCTGGTTGGGTTTTTTGATTTGCATTCTATGTAAAATGAATCATGCTTTGACACTTATGCATTCATTTGTGTTTTCTCAGGTTATGAAAGATGAAGCTGCTTTTCATGACACTAAGCGTGTATTCTTTTCCACAATAATGAACGATAACCCACTTGATTGTATTATTTCTAAAATCACAGTTGTGCAGAAATTACCAAGGGTATGCTTGTTCTTTTTCATTTTTTTTTTCTTTTGTATGAATCTGCAGTTTATTAGAAGTTCTGGATTTTCAATTAGGCATTAAGGTATCTTTTCCTTTTGGCCGGGTCAATTTTTTTTCAGTTGCATCTGATGATCTTTTCGTTAATATTTTGTAACTTGTTTCAGCTAGGTGCAAAATCACTTTCAGTTCCACTATTTGACTTTTATTATGACATGGAGTACTGTGTGGACTATTCAACATTTCGAACTCTGCCTGCTGGTAAGTATATATATTAAACTCATGGTGCTATGTTGTCTGTTGAACCTTGTCAGTTGCATGAGAGCTTATTGTTATCAAATTATAAAGAATTGGAAGTTCTGCAGCAAGGTTAAGTGAATAACATAGAACCAAATTGTTGGGTAGGATAATCCATTATGTAGAAGCAGACTATTTTGATAGGATGAAAGACAGAAACTACCCACTCCATGTCTTGCTGTGTTTCTTGAATTCTCATTTACAGTTTCCATGTGCTGATGGCAGCTGCATTCAAATGCATTTGAAGAAAACAAAATCATGAGACTTAAGGCACAATGTTATCTTGAGTTCTAATTGTTCTTATAGCTTACTAATACTTTTCTTATTGGAGCAGAAGTGGTTCTCATCAGTATATTTATATATATAAGTGTACATATATATATATATATGTTTCAGATACTACATTGGTGCATAGCATTATTGATTTGTTTTGAACAGGCGTTTGTGGTTCATATAGTTATTGAAGTGATCTGCACTAGTTTTAATCTAACGTGTTACTGACATAAAGGTTTTTTTTTTTTTGTTGGCATTCTGATTTCTTCAGTTTATTGCACTTTTAGTGTACGTATATATATATTTGTATATGTTTCTGATACTATATTGGTGCATAGCTTTATTGGAGATTTGTTTTGAATAGGAGTTTGCGGTTCACATAGTTATTGAAGTGATCTGCACTAGTTTTAATCTAACGTGTTACTGAAATAAAGTTTTTTTTGTTTGTTTGTTTGTGCTGGTGTTCTGATTTCCTCAGTTCGTTGGACTTTTAGTATTTAGACATGTTGCTTATGGTGCAATGTCAATAACAGTTTTTATTTTAATCTGTGCTTCGTTTTGATATCTGCATAATTGTAAGATTTGCATATGGTCTTATGTTCTAGTCTGGGAAATCTCTTTATGATTTCTCTTTTACTTTTATAAATTAGCATCTCCCTACCTACTCATCTTTGCATGGACTGCAGCCATTGCTTTGTACAATGGTGCAAATATCTTGGACTTTCAACCAGAAAGGTGCATGTTCAAGTCTTGAAAGCAGCTAATTTGTCCCTAAGAATTGAAGGGTGGGAATGCTCCCAACATTCTCCCAAAACATCATGGGAATACAAATGGGGAATGGATTAATGGCCATCTTTGTGTCCCATCTTATGTATGAATGGAGATGCATAGGTGTCCTGGAATGATATTTTCTGTAGCTTTTGTGTGAGGAAGTCAATGGATGGACTGTTAGATAGTCCAACTAGGGCTTTGGATTTTTCAGTTTATGAAAAGGAAACTTTATTCATGGAACTCTTTAAGGATTAACATGTTCAATGTTAGGTAAAGGCTCATCCATAATAATTATGAACTTGAAAGTAAAGAGAAGGGAGAGAAATAATTACACATTGATTAACATAGTTTGGCTGGCACGAGTTATGGCACCCTTCCTTTACACGAATTGGGGGCAAAGCAAAGGCTTTTGTTGGAAGAAAGATTGTAAATCAATCTCACCCAGTATGGTCTGAAGGACTTTTGGTGTGGGTGAGGTGGGGTTGTTACATACAACTGAGGCAAAAACGTGGCTTATGATTGAATCTTCGAGGCATAGTAGTGAAGGTTATGTTCCTTTTTGCTTTTACTTGGCCTTCTTTTCATTCGTCTTGAAGTCTAAGTCCATGGACACAAAGACCACGAAAGGTTATGAGGTGTATTATTCATTGTTTTTTGCCTGTCTATCTATAATACTAGGAAAGTAGAAGATTCTACAATGGTAAAATAAAATATTTGTAAATAGTACCTAAACTATTTTATTGTTGGATTTAGAAAACGTTTACTATATTAGATATATAAAAAATATTCCTATACTAAATACTAAATTTCCATAATCTTCACCAAGAATTTTTGGCGCCTTTTAGAGATCTGATCTTCTTCTGCTTTTGCTTTCAAGCCTTTTTCCCATTTCTATGATGCTTTCAATTTGTAAACTTTTCAATGTCTTTTTTCTGTTGACCTCAAATAAGTCTCCCACCTGAGAGGAAATATTTGTTTGTTAGTCTTAGATGCCTAAAACTGTTATTTTATGATGCTAGCATTTTCCTAAGCAATGAAAACAGATATTCTAGTGGGGAGAAGTTTGTTGTGTCTGCTTTTTGTTGTGCCCAAGAAAATTGTTCATTTTGTGCCCAAGAAAATTGTTCATTTTTTACTCTGATTTTGATCTTCTCTTGTGCTTTACCCTGGAACTGTTGCTAGAAATTTTGTAAAATTATAGGCTATAAATTTTCACAATATCATGTGGAAAATTGGGTCACATGTTGCAATTATACTTGGCACAAAATTGATATGTAACCTGATATCTGTAGGTAATGCAATAAACCAACAGGAGTCCTCTGTTCTTGGGTCTGTGGAGAACGTATGCACAACAACAAGTAAACTTTCCTTGGAAGCATTTCATAGTCTTGAAAGTCCCAAAGCTGAACTTGTGCTGTTAGATGTTTTTTCTGGCTGTGGTGGAATGTCGACTGGATTGTGCTTTGGAGCAAAAGTTTCGTCTGTTGATCTTGTTACGGTACTATTTCAAACCACTAAGTTTCAGTTCTTGGTGTCACTCTTATGCCACATTCAATTTTTTTTAGCTTTGTGCTTCATGCTTTCTGCCATTAACTTTAGAGATGGGCCCTCGATAGTGATAAGTCTGCCAGTGAAAGCTTGAAGTTAAATCATCCAGAGACATATGTGAGTGCACCTTAAGTTTCAGGACTTTTGTCAAGTTGGCAGCATCTGTGAATCATTGGGTATATGTTGATATGCTGGTACTTCTGTGTAGGTCAGAAATGAAGCAGCTGAAGATTTTCTTCAACTCTTGAAGGAATGGGAAAAGTTATGCAAAAGGTATGTGATCAGTGATTCTGGAAAATCACGAACTTTGCGATCAGGCAACAAAAATCGAAAGTCTCTAAATGGAACTGGTGACCCTGATGAACTCGAGGTTGCAAGACTTGTTGATATTTGTTATGGTGATCCTGATAAAACAGGAAAGCATGGACTAAAATTCAAGGTATCTCATAAAAATGTATGTCTTCTGTCATTGTGCTGCCTGGTTGTGGTGTCTTAGATGTTAGAAATATTTGATATACTATCAAAGAAATGATATCTTATTTTTGAGACAAAGACCTTATCCTGTTCATGTTGTTTTCGGCTTAAGATTCAGGACTCTTTTGTATCAACATATTATATGCTCTTATAAGTAAAACTAGGAGTATGAAAAATGTGGTCTGTGAAGAGTTGGAAACATGTTGAATATGGAAGCCAGTGTTGTCAATGACCAAAATACATGGCCTTGAAGGATTAGTGCAGCTCTGAGATGCAACTTGGGTCACGAGAATCTTCTCGTATGTTGCCAGTTCAATGTGTTTCATACATCAGTCATCAACATGGTCTGATTACCAGCTAATTGTAGCATGTTTTATAAATCACCTGTATCACTTCTAATCTTGCTGTCTCTATCTGCTTCAAGTGCTAGGAATTAAAGTTTAGTTTCCTTAAATACTTCAGAAACATGGGGATTTATTGTTAACTGAACTGCAGTTTATACAGTTTAGGTATACTCTACCACTATAGATTTTTCCCCCCCTTTGATTATCTCTGTTTCTGTAGGTGCAATGGAAAGGTTTTGATGCAAGTGAAGACACTTGGGAACCAATTGAAGGATTAAGGTATGATTCCATGCTGTGATTTGCTAATTTTTGGTTGAGTTGTGGCTTTTCACTCTTTTGTAACTAATTTTTTAGGAACTGTGCAAAAAGTCTACGGAATTTCGTAAGAACTGGGTACAAATCCAAGATCTTGCCACTCCCAGTAAGTTTGGTTATTTAGAGGTTAGAAGCTTAATTTTTTGTATGAATCATCCCTTACAAATCAAGATGTTCCAGGGAGATGTTGATGTCATATGTGGAGGCCCTCCTTGCCAAGGGATTAGTGGCTATAATCGTTTTAGAAATGTTGATTCGCCCCTCAAGGATGAAAGAAATCAGCAGATTATAGTTTTTATGGATATCGTGCAGTTCTTAAAACCAAAATTCGTGTTGATGGAAAATGTGTGTGACATTCTAAAATTTGACAAGGGCTCTCTTGGGAGATATGCTTTAAGTCGTTTGGTACACATGAGATACCAAGCAAGGCTTGGCATCATTGCAGCTGGTTGTTATGGTCTACCACAATTTCGATTGCGTGTTTTCCTATGGGGAGCTCATCCCAGCGAGGCAAGTTTCTTATTTCATGGGTTAAGATGGTGAATTGTTGGGTGTTGCTTGACCAGATTTCTTCTCACACTTTCTTTTTTGAAAATTAAAGATTTCATTGATTAAATATATTTACTTCTAGAGTACAAAAGGACAAGGATAATCCAAAACGTCTAGATTACAAAGAGTTATAGTTCGCCTTGATATCTAAGGGGTACTTATGAGATCACATACACCAGTATTACTCCAAACCCCATCTTCTCACACTTTATAGTACATTTAACATATGCACTTTGAAAGAGTTTGAACTACTGAACATAAATTGAGTAACATTCTTAATACATTGTTTTATGGCCTTCCTTTTTAACCTTCTAGTCCATGAAACTGGAAATCTAATAAGCATGCAATGAAAGTTGATGGTATTTAAGTGTATGTATGGAATAAAACATTAATGACTACATGGTAGCTTGAGTAGTATCAAGAGTTTCTATTTTCTCTGAAAAGTCCTTCAAGGGACAAAAAGAGAGAAAATTTAGTGTAGTGTCTATTTTGACACAAATCTAAGGAATAATTTTGATAATTAGATTTGAATAAGTGCAAGTAAGGTTAACTTTGATTAATATTTATGAATTAACTCTATGTTTTTGATGATGCCCAAATTTTAATGTTCTAACTTTCATCTAAGGAAATTGATCTTGAAAGCATGGATTTAATTGCTTTTTATCTTTACCCCATGCAGAAACTGCCCAAATTTCCACTTCCCAGCCATGATGTTATTGTTAGATACTGGCCTCCACCAGAGTTTGAGGTATGGACTTCTTCTTCAAGTTTAACATCTTGTGGTGGATCTTTAGTATTGTAGCTATTTGATTAAGTTGTTTCCATGCTTTTCAGCGTAATACGGTTGCTTATGATGAAGGCCAGCCTCGTGAACTAGAAAAAGCCATAGTTCTTCAAGATGCCATTTCTGATCTCCCAGCAGTAAACCTGATATTTTCCACTTTTCAATTGATGATTTACTAGTTTAATGAAATTCTATTGCATTCTCATTCACTTTTGTACTAATAGGTCACAAGTCATGAAACTCGTGAGGAAATGCAATATGCAATTTCTCCTGAAACTGACTTCCAAAGATATATAAGGTCAACAAGAAATGGTAATGTAATTGCTATATGTTTTACAAGATTTGTTAAGTACAACATTGGAGCTTTTTATACTGTTCTGATTAGGTTTTGAACAAAATCTGACCATGCTTAATTGATTCCCAAATTGTTCTGTCTTCTGCCAGTGTTTGTATTCTCCTTGTACAAAATTCTTATATTCTTATATTCTTAAATTCTTATATTTTTGTTATTGTTTTCACTTTTGTGTCCCATGCCCCAAGAGCCCCAGAATCCAATCTGCTCTGTGCTTCTTTTGAAACTTTTCCTCACTTGTTTCATTTCTGTGGTTAGAGATGTTGGGTTCTGCACTGAACGGTGGTGCAAAAACTGATCTACTGTATGACCATCGACCCTACTCATTGACTGAAGATGACTATGCTCGAGTTTGCCAGATTCCGAAAAGAAAGGTTGCACACGTATGAACCTTTGGTTATTCCTTTTTCTGATTTCATATTAATTTAGAAATTTTGTTCAGGGAGCGAATTTCAGGGACCTCCCAGGCATAGTTGTAGGGGGTGATAATGTTGTCCGGCTAGATCCCACCCAAGAGAAGATTATGCTACCATCTGGAAAGCCACTGGTAAGTTAAGATTTTTCTCCTGAACCTTAATTGCTAGAGTTCTTTCCATCGCTGTTTGTGTCTGCAATTTTTAGATTACTATTCATTATTTATTTTTCTATGTTTTATTTTCCACAATGAGATTAGTGATGTGATAAAAAAAAAAACTTGTGTCAAGTTACTGTTCCCTGTGTGCAGTATTTCCAAAATAAAATTGATCAAACAAAAGATAACCCTGTACTGTCAGAGTAAACACAATAACCCTGTAGTGTAAGAGTAAACACAATCATCTTTAATGATGCATTTCTGGAGAGAAAGCTCTGAGCAATAACCAGGTTAGAATACTTAGGGCTCATAAAGTAGATTCCATTTTTCCTTTTAGTTTCAGCTTGCTGAATTGGAATTTGTCTCATTTAAGTAAACCTAGTTCTCTGGCCTTTTGTCTTAAAAAAGGGCAAATTGCACATCTTATATACATCAAATAATCAGCTGATCCCATTTTGTTGACTAGGCTTACGTCTATTGCTTCAAAATTACAAACTCGAATGTGTTTGTGTGAGGCACAGGTCTTCTTTGCTTGCACAAGCATTCCATAATACAATGTTCTTGTCTGTCCCTCTAATTTTCACCATTGTTCAGATAAAACAATTTTCTTCCTGATATTCATAGTTGCATATTTATTTTGTATTTTATATATATTATATCATATTGTTTCAACAAGTTGAAACAAATAGATTAGACTTAAAAAGTATCACATGCGCAGATATCTGTTAAGGTAATTGGTAGGAATAGACTGAATGAAATGAGATTGTTGAAAATGGTTGAATCTGTAATTCCCCGGTGAATGTTCCTGTAAATCAATGAGTCTAACTTTTCCGCACCAGATGTCACACTCAAACAGTTCAAAATAATCATAATCTGATGTTAGTTCTTTTTCTTTACCAACATTTCTAGGTACCAGATTTTGCTTTGAGGTTTGAGCAAGGGAAGTCTAAAAGGTTTGATTTGACCTCATACTGTCTCTTTGATCAGATTTTTCAAAGATTTAGCTGATCTGAGCACATTCATAGGCCCTATGCAAGATTATGGTGGGATGAAACTGTTTCAACTATCGTTACTTATCCGGATCTTCACAGCCAGGTCTCTTCATGTTCTTTTTGAAGGTTGCAACATTTGTCCGATATAATGTCTGTAATAAGATTAATTGGTGTTTAGGCAGTGATACATCCTGAGCAGGATCGCGTCCTCACCATGCGAGAGTGTGCACGGCTGCAAGGTTTTCCTGATTATTATAGATTCAGTGGCACAGTTAAGGAAAGGTAAGAACATATCTTCACGTCCCATTCTAAACATCAAATCTGTCTTCTGTACCATACTGCCATCAAATTTTAGGGAGGACTTTGCATAGTTATCCTACTGGAGAATTAGGGAGCTAAATGAGGATGATTGTTGGTTCACTGCATGGTTAGCTCATTTTTTATCTTCATCTTCATTACAGATGTCTTAACTGAAGTCGAAAATATTGTAAAATCCTTCATAATTTGGCCTTTTAAACCCATGTTGTCTTATTGTTGCTGCAACCAGTTATTTTCTCGGTTAACAAAATTGAGTTTATGTGCAGGTATCGTCAGATTGGAAATGCAGTTGCAGTTCCTGTAGGACGAGCATTAGGATATTGCCTGGGGATGGCATTCCGAAAACTCGGCGGGGATGAACCATTGATGAAACTTGCACCAAAATTCTCACTTTCAACTTACCTTGACTTAGCAAATCCATTGGTTGTGGAGGACTGTGATTCATGATGTAACATACCATTACCATTACCATTCATTCATTAGTTCTTGACAGAAGCTCTCCTTGGTCAGCGGTGGCTGTAACATTCAACTTGCTGGCTAGCCTAATTTCCATCCTGTAAAATCATAGTGTACAATGATCATTTAAAATGCATTGCTCATTCTCATTTCTTTCTTTTCTCGGTGTTCCAGGTAAAGATTTCCTAAAGTGTACCCTTTGTTATTAGGCTTTACCAAAAAAACATTTGGTCAGTCAATGGAAAAAAATTTCAAACTCTACTTGAAGTGTTTTTATTACTTTTCTTAATCGATGGATTTATTCTTTTAATTTAGTTTAATATTTGGTTAAATTTAGGCTTAAATCTATAAAACAATTTCTTTATTAATTAGGAGCTAAGTTGCGTATTATTGGGCTTCTTCAAATTTTACGTATTAAAAGGATTTATATTGAATATTGTTGATGTCGTGGTAAATTTATACTTTTTAATTATATTTTAAATTACGTTTAATCATATAATTGGAAGCAAATATATAGTCATGCGTTTTATAAATTAAATAGATTTAAATATGTTGAAAAAGGAAAGAGAATAATTTTCAGAAAATGAAAATACAAAACATATTTCTTTCTCAGTTTAAAAAAGAAATTGATAGAATGGTCAAAATGCCAAATATGTTAAAGGTCAAAATGATTTTAAGTTGAAGCAAAGTGTTTTTGACTTTTAGATTTCTTTGACTTTGATGTGACAAGGTTTTAGGTTTATTTGATTTCTATCTAAGCTGGGGTTTTGGGTTTACGGACACTTTTGCTTCTCTTTAACAGTTAACAGAAAAAAAGAATGGCGGTGAGGTTGTTCATCACTAAAACTACCTCGTCGATAGACCCTTCTCGGTTTTCGTCTCAGTTCCTTAGAAACTTTCATTCTCTGGTTTCTGGGCATTTCGGATCATGCCCCCGAAGAAGTTTAAGGAGCATGGTCTCGGTCTCCGATGCTAAGCTTCAAGAGGAAGCTTCTTCGACTGCTCCCGGGCTCGATAAACGCGTTCCTGCTACTGTTCTCACTGGCTTTCTTGGCTCGGGCAAGGTTCGGTTCATATGAGAGTATATTATGCATACACACAAGGAGAGAGATAGAATGATTGCTTTTATTTTGCAGTGTTTCTGTGGTTTTTGGAATTTAAAAAGGCATCTTTTTGAGGTGCTTATGCACCTTCAATTACAGAGCTTGGGTGAGGGATTGTTTGCGTGAACTGAACTTACTGTTATTGTTTCTTAAAAGCAGACAACTCTCCTCAACCATATCCTGACGTCCCAACACGGCAAACGGATTGCAGTTATCGAAAACGAGGTATGGGACCTTCTTCATCTTGTTTATTTGGACTTTCTGTTTTTGTTTCATTTTCCCAGTTAATTGAATTTGTGATTCAATGGGTACAAGCATTTCATTAGGCCCTACAGGAAGATGGGTTCTTATATTTTGAGTACTAAATGTAGCACTAGCTTCCAGTGATTGACATCGAACTCCTCAGACCAGATATGGCTGTTTTGTGAATTTAATGTAGTACTACTTTATTGGGCCCTACAGGGAGAACTTTTGTCTATTACATTTTATGTTTATATGGTCCTCGAGCACATGGCTGTAGTTTCTAGAAGGGATTGTTGGCTTCCGTTTACTAAGTAAAGATTTTGATGTATACAACACAGTTTGGCGAGGTCGATATTGATGGATCCTTAGTCGCTAGCCATTCCTCTTCAAGTGATGACATTATCATGGTTAACAATGGTTGCTTGTGTTGTACTGTGAGAGGAGATCTAGTCAAAATGCTCTTGGAGTTGGTTAAGAAGAAAAGAGACAAATTTGATCACATTGTTATTGAAACAACAGGTGGGAGATATCTGTATCTTAGGTGCATTGTCTTGTTAACTACTTTTCTCAACTAATGGGGTGATTATTTGAGGTAATATGATAATGAACTAAAACAATTCTATGTCTATGCTTTCAGTCATCAACTTAATATGTGAACTTAATATGCATGTCTCATGACAGCCGTTCTTGATGACATCTAACTTGAACAATTTGACTTCTTAGTGCTTTGTTCAAATTTTTAGATTGTGAACTTATTGGTTTTCATTCATTTTGCATCAAGTTTCCAGAGCAACTTCATAAGCACATTGCCCATTGCTTCTGACAGTGTCAAGTAAACTAGTTCCTTTCAAATCTGCCACATGCATCACTAGTTTATTTGTTGATGGAATTTTGAGTCTATGTTTGCAGGACTAGCAAAGCCAGGCCCTGTTATTGA
>JANVCQ010000001.1:17076326-17088901 GCA_025531925.1 Erythroxylum plowmanianum
GACAATGCACCACCAACTGACATAACACACCGGAGGAGAAGACGCAGCAAGGAGGAGAAGAAGGAAGAAGGAGAGCCGACTGAGGGAGGGGGAGTGAGGGTTGGGTGTGTTTTAAAGTTACCAAAACAACATTATTTAGTGTTAGACCAAACGACGTCATTTTCTTTAAGTTAATAACGTTCAATCACAAGCAAACGACGATATATAGGTTGGAAATGTATCGACTGAATATTCTGTCACTAATATTCTGTCAGAAAAGTCAAAACTTCATTATTTCGCCATCAATTGCCACCTTAATTGCCGACAGTATTCTTTTGTCACTAAATTATATTTTCCCGTCAATTTTTTCAATGGAAAAATAAACACCGTTGGTAATTTGCAATGATTTGTTTTCTGTCATTATTTTTCTATCGCCAATTCCTATTTTCCTTGTAGTGTAATTATAAATCAAAATTAACACCTAATAATACATCATGATCACTCTCAATTATTATGAATTTCAAAGTGGTTTAGCGTGTAATTTAACTCTTTCATTATTTAATATTCTAAATTAAGTATTTATTCTATTTAAATTCATTCATGTTTATTCCGGCAACTTAATAATTAATTTATAATTGATATTTGAAAACAACATTTTAAAATCTCAATTTATTCCAGTTAGAGAATTCTCAATTTGTTATTAATCAAGAATAGATAGAAAATTCTCTCTAATTATTTTACACTAACGAGATAGATAAAACATTCTCTTTAATTATTTTACACTAACAAATCCTTTCATATAATTTATACTATATTCAAATACTAGTGATTGAATTACTTTTAATAGACTAAGTCATAAATAGCTAACCTAAAATTAAATGATCACAACACTAGACCATTATGCTCAAATAAATACTCGTCAAAGAAAGTTGAGCAAGCTAGTATAGATATATGCGATTTTAGAGCAAGCACTAGATAAAGCAACCAAGTAGTAAAGGCAATCATAATATAATCATTCTCATATAAAATACTTTAGTAATCTAAATATTAACAAAACAGGATGAGACCTGCTCTCACATGTAGCAGAATAAGAATGAAAATTTTTTGTTCAATTTTACAAAAGTTAAGATCACTTAAATTATATAACATGATTTAAAGCACAAACTATTAAAAAAAAGTATGAATCATAATTCATACCTTATTCTGAAGCTTGATTATTTTCTTGTCGTTTATTCAAACTGTTTCTAAAATTTGCTCATCTCAACTATCGTAGCTGCACAAATGTCTTACCTTCAATGGTATCTACAAAACATGTCAAAGAAACTTTCAACTATTTTAGAGGGTTAAGCAAAAGATGTCAACTCCTTTAGAGCCTAAGGCTATTTATAATAGGTTTAGGATATTTTAGAAATTTAATTGAAAAATATTTCAATTTATATTAAAGTTTAATTAGAATTATAATAAAATTTAATTAAATGCTTAAAGAAGATTTAATATCTCATATTAATCCTTATTTTTAAAATATTTCATATTTAATCATAATTAGGTTTCTTAATCTTTATAATCAAATCCAACTTGATTTAAACACCTTTTCTCTGTTCAACTAATTTTTTGTGAGTGACTTATTAAGTTAATAAATATGTTAGCCATGTATCTAAATTATATCTCTAAATTATATTTAAGATTAGATAAATTAAATATGTTAGCCATGTATGTAATTTCTTTGACTAGCCTTTTTTATGCATGGTTTTTATATATAATTTAATTATTTTATCATACAATATTTTTATTAGATATTAATATTTGCCCTATTTTAGTATGAAAATGTTAGTGATTCAGTCTACCATTAATTTCATTCTATCTTGCTTAAGAATTTCATGAATCAATATTAATCAAGAATAATGTTAATTCTTTAGGTTGATAAATCTTATATTGATTACTCAACTACCTCCATATAATTTATGTTATATTAAACAATTGAGCTATCCTTGACTATAATATATATGTTATAAGTACTATCAAAAGATAACAATCTCTATACGAGATACTTTGAAAACTTAATTAAAGAATCACTTATACAATGATTATAATGATAATTTCTATAGACATACAAGTATTTTTTAAATGGAATTCTTATACGAGGTCAGATTCAATGAACTTGCTCTTTAAATATATATATATATATATAACTATCATTATAAGATTGGCAAAATGGCATAAACCAACACTCAAGTTTAAGGATTAATTATACAACCATCAGATTGAGTATATTTATAGTCTCACATGTAATGATCCATTCAGAATATCCTTATAATCGAGTCACTTCAGTAAACTTATTTTCTAAAAAGTACCAACATATTTGTTTAAATATCTCTAATCTTTAATTTATGAGATCAATTATTTTTTCCAGAGAAAAAAACATAATATATACTAATTTTACAACTCTACCAATATCCTATTTTGAGATAATTATAACCAGGAATAATTTGTAAATAGTACCTAAATATATTTTGAATATCATAGTTATAATATCATCATACTTTTAATTATATAATAATTATTTAAGAGATTTTATCTTTAATATTTAAGTATTAAATATAATAAATAAATAAATAAATAAAAATAAGGAATATTTTTATTAAATTAAAAATAACATATGTTGATGACCACCGATCGATTTTCTCTAAAGACATAAACTAACAAGTTTAACCTTATTTTTCTTAAGAAGCAATCCTTAGATCCTAAAGTTCTAATGGTAGTATCATTGAAAGTGTGATTATTAATAATTAATTAGTTGGTGTATTATTGAATATAATACCTCTGTATGATAATAAAATTGAAATTTTGATTATTTCAATTTATAGAAACTACAGCAATTATGGTCATAATAATAAAGAACAAGAAATCATAAATTGTGTTCGTGATTACTATTCGCCACGAAAAAAATAGATCAATTAGAATCGATTAACTTCCAGAATGTATAAGATGTAATTTTATACGTGTTTTCTTCGTATAGGGATGTTATTACTCATTGTATCTCTGTATAAGTGAAATGCACCATTGGTAACGCCGTGTGTTAGACGTTGATCAGAGTGATCCGATTGATGGCAGCCTAGGGGACACCTCGTACCAACATTGTTTTCAATTCCATACAATTGATGTGTTGTTTCGTTTGCTAAAACAACCTTTGGAGAATTGTTGCTGGCATAGGTTAGGTCTTGGGAAAAAAAAATAGAGAGCAAGAAATAATTGGAAAAATTTTAGGGATAATAATAGATGAACCTAACAACTTCTGCCAAAGCTAAGTCCGACAAGCCTGAAGCGAAGGAATATGAGTTTTGGGAGCCCAAAGACTAACTCGACTAGTTGGATTCAATTTTATAAATTAGAAAACGATTTCATTCTTTATAAACTTTTGTAAAAAAATTAAATTTAAAGTTCGATTTAAAATCCAATCTAACCTGTTGATTTAGGTTAGATTGAAATAGTAAATTTTCATAATTTGCTACTAATTTATTCATTTAGAGGATATATTTCCAATTCCACGTATTTGCCAAGGTTAAAAAATTTAGATATTATAATGGTAAACATTTTGAGGTTTTTATTAATCGTATATTTTTATTTTTATTTTTTTAAAAATAAATAATAATATTAAAAAATTTAAATTTCAATAGAACATAATTTGATAACATATATCATTTTGGAGATATAAATAAATAAAAACTGAAAAATAATAAAAAATTTGAATAAAAATTAAATAATATTAGAGGATAGTAAGTAATGATTTTTAAAATAAAATATAAAATATAAAAGAATTCGATCTAATTAAGTCTGTTAACATTTTTGGTTTGGCTCCATGATGATCCTCCATCAACTAATTCAGAGTTCAACCGCTCCTCTTTTCATTTGGGATCAAATTATTCATTTTGAAGTACCATAGCATGATATTTGTTTATGCATCCAAATAAGTGTCAGGGGCTTCTTTATGACAATCCCTCGAATGAATATGGAATTTGAAGAGGTCTCTTTTGTTGTTTTATATAACCAAGACTTGGAGCATCAAAATGATCAAGACAAATTTGGTTTAATGAATGAGATATCAACGTTATTTTTAAAAATAAGAAATGTTTGCAAGAGGTCTGACATGAAAAGATGCCTTTTTAATTTTGATTTTTCAAAGGAATTTGGCAGCCTTGATTGAGAATTTATTCTTTGTTTTCTCAAAGCATTTAGCTTTTCGAATGAATTCATTTTGTAGATTGAGCACGTACGGTATCACCATGATCTCTTTCAAATGTACCTTTAGAGATTGTGCTCTTTTGTTAGAACAAACGAAGAAACAATTTAACAATGAAATACCAGATTACTTTCCCATGCAGGTTACTTTATTTTGCTACAATCAGTTATTAAAAATTTACGTGTATATTGGTCTTCTCATTCTCTTTTGTCAACAAAAATTAGAGAAATCAATGTGTAATTTCTTTTAACCCCTATCAAATTGTTCAACAAAGTTCTACTTGCTAAAATAATCTAATGACTCTTCACAAAATGTGACTCTTTGCGGGTAAGATGGATTTATTCAGAATATCTGGTGAGTAAGAGCTGGTGAGTAAGAGCTTTGACAAGTAAAATCATCTCTATACTCATCAAAATCTCACAGGAAAATTCTCCAATCTTAGAAAGGATTTCAAAGATTGTACTTTTAATAAAACTGGCAACGACAAGTCAAGTTTTTTTCGTTTGATTGTTGGCACATTTCAGGTACTTTCAAAAGGCTCGTAGGCATGGATGCTACAATAAAGTGGTGGGCTTGGGGCAAGAGCAAGAAGCGGGCACTTGTCTGGAACTCATTCTTATGAAAATTAAAATAGAGCTCACTCTTAACCCTTGTAAAGAATAAAATAAGACAAAATAAAGTCACATTTGACTCTTATAAGAACAAAATGAGACAAAATAGGGTTCACTTTTGACCCTCATAAAATTTTATGAACCAAGTACTAGATCCCATAAATTAATATCGTATACATATTTATTAGACATTGAGTTCACTTAATTGAGCTGGCATAGAACTTCATATGGAATATTACTTATCTATTTATATAAATACTCATGATGATAATTGTATAAGTGGTCATTTAATTTGAATATTTTAAAATATCTCATATAGAGATTACTATCTTTCGATATCACTTAAGACATCTTAGTAAATAGTATTTATATTGATAGTAATTGGATATGGCATGAAATATATGAAAGTAGTTAAATAATTAATATAATATGTATTGCCCTAAATTAATTAAGAAGAAAGTTACATTATTTTTAATTAGTATTAATTTGAGAATTCCCTTCTTAAAGTGGAATGACACTTGAAAAGTTTCTCAAATATCATTAAAAGAATCAATTATTAACGGTGGATAACTAATATGATTGAACTCAAATAAAATTAATCTTAATTTCATAATCTAGATTTAATCAGAATATTTATCATGTATTTTTCAAAAAATATTGTATGATGATGATTAAATTATAAAAAATTATATTTGAAAAGGTTAGTCAAAATCACTTTTACATAATATTTAAGTAGTCATAATACATTACTAAAAATTAATATTGATATTTGGATATAAATTATTTAATTAGAAAATCAAATATACATTAAACGACTTTAATTTATCTAATCTCAAATATAATTTATAATTACAGTTTGCATCTATTATCAATATTTATGAACTTATGAGTTATACTCATAGAATAGTGAACAAAGAAAATATAATTTAATTAAGATTAGTCGATTGTAAAATTTGAAAAACTTTAAGAAAGATATAAGATATTTGATAAACATAGACTACTATTGGATATTATGTTTTCTTAGGGCCTAATGGCTTTATTGGAATTAATTTTAATTTTAATTAATTTTTGACTTAAATTACTAAAAATTCAAAATCTATTAACTTATAGGAGTTAGCACTTTTAACATACCCTATTTAAATTATTTGTAGAGTTCTCTCAATTTGTTATTATAAATACCATTACAGATTTTGTTAGTGAATATATAAAACTAATTAAATTGACCTCATATAACATCTTAAGCTATTATAGTGAAATAGTCATTTAACATGGTATCAAAACTTTTGTGACTAAGTGGTTGTGAGTTCAAATCTTATCACTCATTTATTATTCAACACAAGGTAGAGTGAGTCTATGCAAGTTTCAAGCCTAAAGGGCTTTCACTTGAGGGGGTGTGTTAATAAATATATAAAACCAATTAAATTAACCTCACACAACAGCTTAAGTTATTGTAGTGAAACGGTCATTTAATATATCTAACTTATAGGCCTATAGTATTTTTCAAGAAATTCTAAGAGAAGAAAATATTTATAATAAGATATTCTTACCGTATATGTTGATTAATAATATTATTAGAATTCAAGGAATTTTATTTTTCAGAAATTCATAAACAAATCTTGTTTTATTCACTTGGCCAGAATTTTCAGCAGTTTCATAATTGCTTGTTATCAAAAAGAGACCCCGAACACAATATACTTAGTAAATTTAAGATACTTATTCTGGTTCTTTGTCTAATTCTACTCTTGTTTTTTTTTGACAGCAACAAGTAAAGCAAGAGATAACGTTTATAGTTCCTTGGAAGACATAATGGAATACGCACTCGGTATAGGCTTGCAAGTGAACAAGAGTTGGTACGTCATTGTCTTTTCATGAAGATTGTGAATAGAGCACTAACACCGAAGGAGAATGTTACAGTTTATTGTGATTTGTGTGGTCAAGAAGAACCATGGTGGGAGATATGGGACAGGTTTTCACGAAGGTCACGTGGTTCAATATCTTTTCTTTTTTACCAAGTTGAAAAAGAAATCTGTTAACGGTACAAATATCATTCGTCTAGTTGGATCCAGTGGAGACACATGGCATAGAGTTGACGCTAGCGCCAACTGCTATCAAGATCACTAGATTAAGAATGACATTTACATAGAATAATCTACAAGAGTATTAGTTCGATTCACAATGGTCATTGGATAGTGCGTGAATATAAATTGAGTTTTGAGGGGGTTGGATAATGCTATTGTTGTCTGTCTATCGAGAAACAACCAACCTACTTCTGCTAAAGAGAAATGACATTCGCAGCTTGATTCCCAGCAAATAGAGTAATGTTGAACCTTCACAGTGTAATAAGAAGAAGAAGAAGAATAAGAAGAAATATCAACTAGAAGAGACTCTTAAGTGGAACCCTAAATGACTAAAGTCGATCACTTTGTTTTGGGTTTATGTTCCTTTTGATTTGTGTTTCTTTTTTTTTTTATTTTGCCTCTTTCAGTCGATTATGCTCTTTGTTGGTCTTTAGTTAGTTTGCTGGTGCATTGGATCCAAGACTACTACTATCAAGAGAATCTCTTTTTTTGTTTTTTGTTTGTTTTTTCCTTTTATTGTTTCTTTTTGTTGAGGATTCTCTTGACACTAGATCAGTTTGTTACAACAAACTTTTTCCTAAACTAAGAGCCTATATAATGCTGCATTCGTTCAATAAATTTTTTGAGTTTATTATCACTTTTTATGCTCCATTTTTCAATCATGGTATCATAGTGATAGTTCTCCACTGCTTGCTTTTTCCTTCTATCATCGTAGTACTCTAATTGTTAACTTTTTCTTTCTAGATCTTCCCAGCCCAGCTTTCTGCTCTTTCGTGTCTTCATTATTGTTAGAGTATCTCATATTGATTAAACATAAAAATATTAAAGGGTTTATAAGTAGTAAGAGTTAATTATTAAAATGACTAGTTCTAGTTATTGTGACAACAATTGACCCAAGCCTAATTTTAATATGGTATCAGAGCAAGTTTAGTTCGGATTATGAATTTTCAATTTTTTGTTGGATGTTCAGTTCCAATGGCCTATTCCGGATACCGTTGCATTTATTTCAAGTAACAACTGGATGTCCAGTCCCAATTGCATTTGAGGGAGAGTGTTAGAGTATCTCATATTAACTAAATATGAAAATATTAAAGGGTTTATAAGTGGTAAAAGTCAACTACCAAATGACTAGTTCTAGTCATTTTGACAATATTTGACCCAATATTAATTCTAATAATTATGTCAGGTTTAAAACTTTCGTATGCAAATGTCACTGCACATTCAAATCAGCAGTTTCAAACAAATAATCAACACCTTCTCATACTAGAAGACCACCCAGCAAGTCCCTATTACCATTATCCCAATGAAAATCCATCACTAGTCCTTATCTCCTCTCTTTTACCTGGAACAAACTATCACTTTGGGGCAGGATCTATTCGGATGGCCTTACTATCCAAAAATAAGCTTAAATTTATTGATGGTTCCATCTTAATGCCTCACAGGGAAGATCGTTTGTTTCTCTACTATGAAAGATGTAACATAATGGTTCTTTTATGGTTGCTAAGATCAATAACAAACTCTATTACACAAAGTGTAATTTGGTTTGATTCTGGAATGGAAGTGTGGAATGACCTAGAAGGTGGATTTTCCCAGACAGACTCTTTCAAAATAACAGACCTTCAAGAGGAAATTTTCAGTTTTCGCTAAGGTACATTGTTTGTGTCAGATTACTATACCCATCTTAAATGATACGGGGTGAGTTTTTTAACCTTAGACCCATACCTAAATGCAAATGTGAACCTCACTGAACTTGTGATGTTTTAAATGTCATCAAAAACTACCAAGAAGGAGATTGTGTCATAAGGTTTAAATGACTCATACTCTATTGTGAAGTCTCATATCATGCTCATGGATCTTCTACTTGATATTAAGAGAGTCTTTGCTATGGTTGCACAACAAGAATGACAATTGAACAATGCTTTCAACACTTTCACCAAGCTGCATTTTTTGTGGAAATTCAGGTCACATAGAAGCAAAATGTTACCTTAAGCATGGATATCCACCTAACCTTTCCTTTAATGGAAAATAATCCTACCTAGTTAAGGACAACAACTTGAATAAATTCAAAACAGTCAATCAAATAGAAACTAACCTGGACCAGTCTTCCTCAAAAGTTGATACTGTTTCCCTTGGCAAAGACTCATCTAAGGAATCTGCTAACTATAATCTCTTTGCAGACCAACATGCTTAGTTAATGCAACTTTTACACAAAGATGCAGATTCAAGAGGGAAATCTGTTAGCTCAACTCAAATCAATACCATTTCTGTCAGCAAAGGTACATTCCACCTGCTTCTTCTTCTGCTTTATGGTCATCCACTTGGATCTTAGATATTAGTGCAATGGTTCACATAATCTATTCTTTAGTTTTTTCTCCACCTACAAAACAGTGAACTGCCTTACAGTTAAATTGACAAATGGTCATTTTGTTTCTGTTGCTCACATAGGAACAATTAACATTTCTTCTCTTATTCTCACCAATGTTCTTTTTATGCCTATATTTTCTTTCAACCTCATTTCAGTCAGTAAGCTTACTAGTTCTTATCATTGTACATTAATTTTTACCTATGATTCTTGTCAAATTCAAGACGTCAAGCCTATGAAGATGATTGGTTTTGCTAAACATGTCAATGGTCTCTACTCCTTATCCCCTACACATCCAAATCACAGCACCATAATTTGCAATGTTTCCTCTCTACAAGACCAGTTATGGCACACAAAATTAGGACACATTTCCAATCAAAGAATGCAAATTCTATCTAAAATAGAATCTTCCATTCCCTTTTAGTTTATAGATCAATGTGATGTTTGTCATTTTTCTAAACAGAAACTACCATTCTATTTTAGTAATTCTATTGTAGTTTCTTGCTTTGATCTCATACATATCAATATTTGGGGGGCTTTATCATACTCCTTTTATCCTTGGTCACAAATTTTTTCTTCCTATTGTAGATGACCATAGCAGAATGACATGGATATACATAATGAAACTAAAATCAGAAACCAAAGAATTGATTAAATCCTTTTGCTCTTATGTGGAAAGACAGTTTGCCAAACAAGTTAAAAAAATTCGCAATGATAATGGTATAGAATTTTCAATGGATAGTTTTTACAAAGAAAAAGGCATTGTGCATAAAACAATGTGTAGAAACACCATAACAAAATGGAAGAATCGAAAGAAAACACTAGCATATACTCAGTGTAGCCAGAGCCCTGAAAATTTAGGCCAATATACCAATAGAATTCTAGGCAGATTGTGTACTCCATGTAGTTTATTTGATCAACAAAATTCCCACCCCACTTTTGTCTAATAAATCTCCTTACTCTATCCTTTTTGGTACTAACCCTAATTTATCAACTCTCAAAGTTTTTGGATGCCTTTGCTTTGATTCCACCAAAGAAGCAAAACGAGGCAAATTTGATCTTAGAGTAAGGAAGTGTGTTTTTGTTGGTTTTTCTACAGGTACCAAAGGATACAAAGTTTTTGACATCACCTCCAAACTCTTCATGCTGATCAAGGATGTTATCTTATATGAAAAAAAATTTCCCCTTCTTGCCTCCACATTCGGAAATAACCTCCCCTCTCTTGTTCTCCTTACCTGTGCTACACCATCTTTCACTGATGCTTAGCCCCCCTTTGATTCTCTAACCTATCCTTTCTCCCTTTCTTCTCCTTCCTCTCCTAACCTCTCCGCCTTAACACTTCTCCTCCTCCTCCTCCCCGTCACTCCACCAAGCTCTCTAAACCTCCCTCTTATCTTGCTAACTATGACTGCCCTACGCTTCCCCGCACCTCTCCTCATTCCCTCTCCTCTGTCCTCTCTTATAACCTTCTTAGCCCATAACATTCTATCTTTTTAAATAATATTTCTTCTCTTAAGGAGCCCAATACTTACAAGCAGGCAGTTTAACATCAAGAGTGGTGAGATACTATGAATGCAGAATTACAAACCCTACAAAAAAATGACACTTGGGATCTCACATTCTTACCTCTATAAAAGATTGTCATTGCCTATAAGTGGGTTCACAAATACAAATTCAATTCGAATGGCAGTCTTTAACGATGCAAGAGCAGGGTCGTTGTCAAAGGTTTTACTCAACATGAAGGCCTAGACTATACTGAGACATTCTCTCTCTTGTTGTCAAAACAATAACCATCAGAATTCTATTAGCCCTAGCAGCAACATACAATTGGTTCCTACACCAATTGGACATAAACAACACCTTTTTACATGGTGACTTACCTGGAGAAGTCTATATGTTGCCTTCACTAGGTCTGGTCCTTCCACATCCCAATATGGTTTGTCACCTCAAGAAGGGCACCTTTGGCCTCAAACAAGCTAGTCATCAGTGGCACTCCAAATTGGCCTCCGCTTTGCTCTCTAAGTTTGTCCAAACTCATTCTGATCACTCCATGTTTAAAAAGGATCTCTAAGCTACCTTCATCGTCCTATTAGTGTATGTTGATGAAGTTCTCCTTGCAATGATACTCTACTACCCATCGAATCCGCTAAACAATTTCTAGATGATGCCTTCAAAATCAAAGATTTAGGCCCCGCTAAATATTTTTTGGGCCTAGATTTAGCTCACTCTTCTGTTGGGATTAACCTTTATTAGCAAAAATAGACCATCATTTTCCTCTATGACATAGGGTTTCTACTTTCCAAGCCTGTGTAGACTCCTATGGCTTCCAACACCACCTTGAGTTCTGCTAGTGAACCCCTTCCTGACGAAACCTCCTTTCGTTCTCTCATCAACAAGTTACTTTACCTAACCACCACACGCCCAGATATCTCCTTCTCCATCTAGCAGCTTTCCCAATTCATGAACAGACCCACCTACAGACAACCCATCACATTTTGCATTACCTTAAGGGTTCTCCCAGTCAAGGGCTCCTTTTTCGTGACAGTTCCCCTCTTCAACTTCATGGCTTCTTCGACTCCAACTGGGGAACTTGCCCTGACTCTCGCAAGTCCATCATCGGGCACTAAATCTTCGTCGGCGTTTCTCTGGTCTCTTGGAAATCCAAGAAACAAGCCACTGTTTCCAAGAGTTTTTTCGAGGCTGAATATAAAGCTCTTGCCACTGTCACCTATGAGCTATAGCTATTATATCTCCTCCGTGATTTTGGCGTGCATCATCCCCAACCAGCTTATCTATACTGTGATAACTGCTTTGCCATACATATTGCCGAGAATCCCATTTTTCACCAACAAACAAAGCATATCAACATCGATTGCCATATCGTTCGTGAAAAACTTTAACACGGCATCCTCCAACTCCTCCCAGTCACTTCAAAGGCTCAACTTGTGAACATTTTTATGAAGACTCCCCCTCGATCTGACTTTCAAATACTCTTGCTCAAGCTCTGTGTTGTCTTCGATTTGTATCGCCCAGCTTGCGACGACGTCTTAAGCGGAACCTTAGATGACTGAAGTCGATCACTTTGTTTTGTGCTTATGTTCCCTTTGTTTTGTGTTTATGTTCCCTTCGGCTTGTGTTTTCTTTTTTTTCCTGATTTGGGTCGTTTATGTTAGACCTCGATCTTTTAGTGGAATTTAGAAATATTAAATGAAATTAAATGGGTGTTTTTAGGTATGTATGTGTTGTGGGTGTTTTAGAGTTAAATGAAATTGATGTGAAAAGAAGTGGATTTTGGTTTTTGATGACTT
>JANVCQ010000001.1:17098558-17112620 GCA_025531925.1 Erythroxylum plowmanianum
CTAAACAATTTAGCAGGAAAAATATGTATGAAGTCCAATAATTAATCCAGAAATTAAGGGAAAAATGCCACTCATTCTAATGAGAAAATGCATCCAACATATATTAACTAACTGATAAGATACGATAGCAGTAGATCCCTTCTGTTGTACTACTCATGTATATATACTAATCTCACAAGAATGAATTATAGGAAGAGAAGATCTCTTTCTTAAAAAAAGTCTTCATGATATCAGAGCATACCCCAGACCCATCTCGTACTAAAATACCTTACATCAGAACTTTGTAAACCTCACACTATGTCAAACGAAACTGTCAATAGTAAGCCTTAACCCTTATCACGAATCACGATAGTGCTCCTTTTCCCATCACCATCATCCTTGACGAAACCAACTACCTCTTATGGTCCCAACTCATGGAAGTGCAAATCACCGCTTGCAACGAAATTGGATATTTGACTAGAGATGTAGAGAAATCGAACGAAGGAGCCATCTAGATCACTGACAACCTGAAAGTCTGTAGTTGGCTTATTGAAGCCATGAGTCCGACCCTTATGCGTCAGTTTATCCAATTGCCTACTACAAAGGTTATATGGGATGCTTTTGCTCGTATGTTTTATGATCCTGGAGATGAAACTGTGATCTTCGAACACAACAAGAAGTCATTTACAACAAAGCAGAATGGAAGACCGCTATCTATGTATTACAATGAATTGGTTGCGATCTTCCAAGAGATTGACCACCGTACCAGAGAACAAGTAGAGTCGGTCCCAGGTATAGTATAGGTACATGCAGCAATGACAAGGTTACGGGTTCATATCTTTCTTGCAGGACTCGACCCTAAATTTGATCAAGTGCAAAATGGGATACTTCAAAAAGAAGCTCGACTCAAAGTGGACAGCACGTATGCATATATTTGGTGAGAATTTTAACAACGCCAAGTAATGAATAGTGATTGACCATTAGTTGATAGTGCTGTTTTTTTCTTGCAAAACAAACACATCAGGGGCTCAACCTTGGAACTTCAAAACCGAAGGGCTGGAAGAATGAATCCTTGATATGTTCTTATTGTGGTGAGACAAGTTACTCGAAGCAGAAATGATATGAACTTATTAGCTACCCTGAATGGTGGGATTTCTCTAAGAAGCCTAGGAGAAAAATCAATCTAAAAGCCATGAATACTAACTCTAATGACAGAACTAACTCTATTACACCTGAGCCTGAGTCAATAAACCCAACTGCTATTGTAGTTCTTTAGAATGCGACTGGTAAGGAAAATTTTCCAATCTCATATAACAAATGGATTATTGACTCAGGTGCCTCAAATCACATGATGAATGATGTCAAACTATTAGCATGAGTACAACCTCATTCAAAGTCACATGTATCCACAACAAATGGAGAAGAAACAAGTAGCGAAGGACAGGGCTCATGTCACATCTCTGAAAATATAACAATGGATATAGTTCTTCTTGTTCAATCACTAGATTATAATTTAATGTCTGTTAGTTGAATCATTACTACGTTATCATGCACAGTAATGTTTTGGCCTTCATTTTATGTATTCCATGACATTCTAACTTGGAGGATCATTGGCTATGGTGTTAGACGAGGCAATCTTTATTATCTAGATTTGGAACCAATTGAATCAATACGAGCAAATAATGTGGTTAAGGATAAAACTAAAGCAGATATATGGGTGTGCCATCATTGTTTGGGTCATCTTTCCTTTGGGTATCTCAAGAAATTGAAGCCTAGTTTGTATTATAAGGTGAATAATTCCAATTTCTACTGTGAAACTTGTGAATTTGCAAATAGCCATCGTGTTTATTATGCACCCAATATGAATAAAAGCAATGAACCTTTTATAGTCATCCATTTTGATGATTGGGGCCTTGTGGCCATAGCCTCTTTTTCGAATGCCTATTATTTTATTGCTTTTATTGATGAATGTAGCATAATGGTGTAATTTATTTACTTAAGAAAAAAAAGTGATGCTTTCCCAGCTTTTTGGGATTTTTATAAAATGGTGTACGTGTAGTATAAACAAAATATTGGAATATTGCAAACAGATAATGAAACAAAATGTGTAAATTCTGTGATGGCTGAATTTGCTTGTGACCATGAAATTAAGCACCAAACCTCATGCTGTTTGTAATATCCCTTTTCATACTAAGGTTTAAAACCCTAGATTTCTGTAATTGAGAAACAATAATGAGAGATTAAAAAATGCATTTCATACTCATGCATAATGTTAGCATACACATACATGGACGTGAATTTTGTACACATTACAATGATTTGTTTATGTACACATTTGACATTTTTTGGGTATAAATGATTGTTTTAATGTGATTATTATGTGAATTATGGATTATGTGTCTTAAAAATTAAGTTGGTGTGTATAAGTAGTCATTTAAAACTTTTGGTGAAATTTGAGAATTTTCTGGAATTAAGGGTATTTATTGGACTAGAAAAAATGCCTAGTGGTAAGACAATTGATAAGAAATAATTGTCAATTGGTAGTAGAAATTTTGATGAATAACATTAGGATTTAATGATAAAGTGTCATAGAAAATCGGGAGACAATTGGATTAGAAATGGGGAAACAAATGGACTAGTAGTTTAAAAGACCAAGTGAAGACCATAAGGTGGTGACATGTGGCAAGTAACAAGTGTCACTTGCCTTGCCACATACCTCACTTACGTATGGCATAAATGAAAGACAACCATTTGGTCTTTCATTTTATTTCTTTGGCTAAATTCTCTCTCTTCATTTTGTTCTTGATCTTCTTTATTTGTCTTCATCCTCAATACTCACTTCTCACCCCATCCACGTTGAAGCTTACTTTCACCTTTCTATTCTTTTGTTGTCTTCTTCATTTTTTACTAAAGACCTAACCCTACCACTTTTGAATGTTGATGATCGAGTGATACAGAGAAGCTAGGTTTAAGGGTTATTTGAAGATCTTGGAGTAAAAAAGTAAGTATAAGGCACTACTCTTCTTTATTTGTTGAAAGAAACATGTTTTGATGATAGTTAAGAGTTAAATGATTATAAAATAAGGATGGCTACATGCTGAAACGTGAATGAGAAAATCAAGGTATGTTCATCTCTTGTTTTTACAAAGATGATGATGATCAATATTTCATAAGTTGTTATTGAGATGATTTGAGTTAGAATGATCATTAAAGATGGTATAGGAAAAAGTGCAGAAAATTTGATAGATAATAGGTTTTATGTTCTGTTTTCTTAATGTATCACTGTGGATCTTTTTGAGTGTTATAGAGATGAGTTAAAATGAGATTGATGCTAATGAAAAAGGGAGTAATGTGGTGTCTTGAAATGAGAAGAATTAAGGTGATAGTGTGAGATCCCATATCGGTTGGAGAGGGGAACGAAGTATGCCTTATAATGGTACGGATACCTCTCTCTTACAGACTTGTTTTCTATGGCTTAATGCACCGAATCCCATTAGAACTCCGAGGTTAAATGTGCTTGGGTGAGAGTAGTTCCAGGAAGGGTGACCTCCTAGGAAGGTCTCAGGAAAAAAAAATCCGTGAGGGCTTGGCTGAACCAAGGCCCAAAACAGACAATATCTGTAAGCGGGTGATCTGGGCTGTTACAGGTGGTATCAGAGTCGGTACTCGAACCGTTGTGCTAGCTAGGCTGGACCCCAAAAAGGGTTAGGCCCTAAGGAGGTGGAGAGTGTGAGATCCCACATCGGTTGGAGAGGAGAGCGAAGTATAAGTGCCTTATAAGGGTACGGATACCTTTCCCTTACAGACGCGTTTTTTATGACCTAATGTACCGAATCCCATCAGAATTTCGAGGTTAAATATGCTTGGGTGAGAATAGTTCCAAGATGGGTGACCTCCTGGGAAGGCCTCGAGAAAAGTAAAACCGTGAGGGCTTGGCTGGGCCAAGGCTCAAAGCGGACAATATCTGTAAACGGGTGATCTAGGCTGTTACAGATAGTTAGAAGTGAAATGAAAGTGGAAACGAAGATGAACATGTGTAGAAAGCTGATGATGCGTGAGTAAGGAAACACTAGGCAGTGCATGATTATGCTAGGAAACACCAGGTAGTACATGATTGTGTACAAGCATGATTGTGATAGAGAGGAATCATCAGGAGTTACACGATCGTGATAGTGAAGGTGCACTGCTGTTTAGCAATTTTCGACACCCTTCACTCTTTTAACCATAACTCCTTGTCTAGACCTCCGATTGACTTAAAATTTGAACCACAAGCTCACAACGCATTGTCCTTCCTCTACACTAAATTTCATTGTCATCTGAATTCACTAGGAAAGGATTGGTAAATGGTTGATTGATAAGTTTTGGATGAAAATGATGAAGTGTGCTGGAATATATTAAATGGAGTGTTTTCTCTGAATAGGCATATGTAATTTGGCTATATCTTGATCTGTAGATGTTCAAATAGGATGATTTTAAGTTCATGTTAAACTAGAGACAATTTCTACAATTTTCATGAAGAAATTGAATTTGAAATCTGTCTTTAAAGGTTTCAAAATTTGGCTTGAAGTTGAGTATAGTGTGTTGTCACAGTTTAGGAATAGTCTGCAGTAGGTTAGGCATAACTTGCAGAATACTCCACCAAATTGCATGAAATTGGTGTAATTATAAACTTAATACATAAAAGAAAACATTTTTTAGAAGAATGTGCTAGATAAATACCTCAAGTTCTTTGTCAAAATTGCCACGAAAAATTAACCCAAAAATCAATTTTAAGAAAAGCTGGAATGATGATTGGATTAAGTGACTAAATGTGTGATATAACTTAGTGAATGAATTGTTGATATCAAAGTACCAAAGGCATGAGTATAATAGGATTGAATATGTTCATATGTTGTAATTATGATTCAAAGGAGTTGAGTAATATGTGTTAAGTAAAGGTGAATGTTAATTGGATATTATGAGAGCAAATAATGCCAAAAAAGAAATGACAAGTAATTAAATTATGATATTAGGATAACCAAGTGTTCTTAAGGTGTAAACCTAAGAATAAACTAGACACATACAAATAATAAGGTTTGAATGATCAAGAGGTATGATTAAGGAAACATACCCGGAATAGTTAAATTGAGCATGCATTATATATTACACCTATAGATATGTGTACAATTGAATGTTTATGTGATTGTGCAATTAATAATATGTGTGCAGTATGTGTATTACATAATGTTGATATATAAGATAGAATGTTTGCATCCAGATGTTTCTGGATCAAGGAAATAAATGCTAATCTGGAGCATACTATGAGTCGACTTAGATGGTCTCATTTTCATTGTTTGTTTTGTTTTAAATTTCTATATTAAATTACTACCAATATGATTGATGTGAATGTGTTAATTCTAGACAATAAATGTCTGAGGCGTTTGATTCATGTAAAAATCATTAGAAGTGCTCATTGAATGTGAATTTAAATGAATAAGTGATACTCAACATTATTGTTGAATATCGGACCAAGGTTCGATGATAAATATGAATGTAAATGTAAAACTAAAATCAAGTGACTAATAGAATATATGTGAATGTGATGTATTTCATTACATAAATGCATGATAACATAAAGGTTGTTATGACCAGAGTAGCCATCGAAAAAGAGCTTAAAGCTCATAATATACACAGGAGTCACAGGTTCAGTTGTTAATGTGCCTGGTATCCACAAAGGGATATGGAACAATATCTAAAACAAGCTCGATATCCACAACAGATATGGGCCAGTAAATAGGCACTCGGTCACAATAATAACAATTGAAAGTGAGTCTCATGAGCATTGCATATGCATCTAATATGTATGATTTAAATGGTTGAAATAAATAGTTTGAATGATTTATGAATGTGAAATATGATTTAAGTGAATATGAAATGCATGTGATTCAACATGTTGAATTTATGAAGTGATATGAATTTTTTAAGTATATGAATTGATGTGTTATGTGATTAAGTGAGTCATCGAGGATAGTCTACTCACTGAGTTCGCAAAACTCAACCCAAAATTTGCAACATTTTTCAAGCTTAGAGAAAATATCCAGTTAGACAAATTGGAGTCTAACTACCATATTCGAGTAAGAGACAGAAGTCGGGATCAGTTCGCGGCTGCATAGATTTTTAATTATTTTGGTAATTTTGTTTTGTAATAACTTTCCAATTTGGAAATGTTTATAAATGAGATTAATCAATGAGTGTAATAATAATTGTGATTATGATGTTTATGAAAAAAATGTGGGCCCAATTTGATTAGTAGTTTTCTGAAACATGTGTGTGATGTGTAAAAAGTTTTTAATGGTTATGATTGACTGATTGTTCTAACATGCCACCCTCATAGAGTATGTTCTCGAATACCGTTGGTATGTTCAGAGATATGCACTATAAGAGTGGGGTTCTACACTCTTACACTCCTCAATAAAATAGATTAGCCGAATGTAAGAATCGACAACTCCTTGAAGTGATCTGTGCCTTATTTTTTGTTATGAATATGCCTCGAACCTATTCGGGAGAGGCTGTGAAATCTGCTACTTATCTGATAAATCGAGTTCCCTCTAGCTCCCTAGACTTCCAAAATCTACTACAAAAGTTGCAGTCTCTATTAGAAATTCTGCACATACCAAATCTAAAACCTCATATTTTTGGTTGCACAACTTACATCCATATCCCTCAACCTCTACGTGGTAAACTGGATCCATGTACTATAAAGTGCGTTTTTATCAACTACTCAGAATTCCAAAAAGGTTATAGGTGCTATGACCCAAAGGCTCATAAACTCTACACTACTTTAGACGTCACCTTCGTCGAATCTAAGCCATATTACATCACTCATGATACTTCCCTTCAGGGGGAGATAGATGTTGCAAATGAGAAGGGAAGCATGGAGGACATTGACATTAAGCACGAACTTGGAAAACTTGCAGAACTACAAACCATACTTGGAAAGGGTGAAACTCATCCGTGTAGTATACCAAACTTCCCAGAAGAACCAATAAGCTCGGGATTGCCTACACCACTAACTAAAGGATCCTCCTTAAATGTCCCCTTAGCCCAGAATGTGAAGCCACCACCACAAGTAAATACTGAGTCTAAATCTTCTTATGATATATCACCACGTGTTAAACCGTGTGTAGGTGGGGATCTTCAGTAACAACAGGAAGAAGAAATTACTTATACCAAAATGACCAAAATGTTAGAACCTCACAGAGAATAATGAAAGGTGTGCCGAAGATGCAATATGAACCGAATCTAAAGGCACGAAGCAAGTACCCCATATGCAACTACATGTCAACCTCTGATGTCAAAATAACTAGTGGACTCTATAATGTTCATATACCCATGACTGTACAGGAAGCATTGAATGACCCGAAATGGAAGGAAGCAATGAACGAAGAACTGAAGGCCTTGCAAAAAAAATAATATATGGGAGCTAGTGGCTCTACCTGAAGGAAAGAGAACAGTGGATTATAAATGGGTATTCACACCAAAGCTCAAGTCAGATGGTAGCCTAGATGATTACAAAGCTAGACTTATCGCAAAGGGATATACACAGAAGTATGGAGTGGATTACGATGAGACTTTCGCCCCCATTGTGAAGATGAACACTGTTCAAATTATACTCTCAATTGCTGCAAACAAAGATTGGACTCTTCAACAACTAGACGTAAAGAATGTGTTTTTAACAGGGAATTGGTGGAAGAAGTATACATGGACATTCTAGAAGGAGTTGAGAGCTCAAGAATACATAAAGACAAAGTGTGCAAGCTCCAAAAGTCACTCTATAGGCTAAAGCAATCACCACGAGCTTGGTTCGGCAAGCTTACAATTATTATAAAGGAGTTTGGTTACAACCAAAATAATGCTAATCATACATTCTTTGTAAAATAGGTAGAAGGAAAAGTTATGATGATGCTCATCTATATGGATGACGTGATCATTACCAAAAGTGATCAAAAGGATATTGATGACTTGAAGAAACACTTGACAACGAAGTTCGAGATGAAGGATCTTGGAGAGCTCAACTACTTTCTCATAATAGAGGTCACTAGAACAAACCCTGGAATTGCACTCACACAAAAAAGTATACATTGGACCTACTTGCAGAAACATGTTTGATTGAATGTAAATCAGCAGAGATGCCAATTGAATAGAATCATATACTAGGAATCCACCTAGATTAGACTCCAACAGACAAAGGGAGTTATCAGCGCATAATTGGAAGGTTGAATTACCTCACACATACGTGGCCAGATTTAGCATATGTTGTGAGTATTATGCATGCCCCCAATGAGGATCATCTACATGCTGCTATACGAGTGTTGAAGTATTTGAAAGGCACATTTGGATGAGGATTATTCTTTGCGAGGAATGGAAACATTAAGATTGAAAGGTATTTTGATCAGAATTGGGCAGGTGACCAAACTACCAAAAGATCTACTACTGGCTATCTAACAATAGTGGGTGGTAATCTCATAACTTGGAAAAGTAAAAGACAAAAAAAAAAGGTGGCTAGATTAAAAGCTGAAGCAAAATTTAGAAGCATGACTCATGCACTGTGTGAGTTGTTGTAGATAAGACGAATTTTCAGAGACTTAGGGATTGAAGTCAAACTACCCATGAACTTGCATTGTGATAATAAGGAAGCAATTGAGATAACACAGAACTTGGTTCAACATGATCGTACGAAGCATGTGGAAGTTGATAGGCACTTTATCAAAGAAAAGTTAGACGATAATATCATTCAGTTTCCTTATGTAAAATCACGACATCAGCTGACATATATTCTTATAAAATCTATCACCACAAATGCTTTCCATGACGCATTGGATAAGTTAGGCATAAAAGATGTTGATGCATAACTTGAGGGGGAGTGTTAGCAGGATATGCGGAGTGGATATGAGCTATTTAACTATTATTATATATGATCAGATATTAACTAACTGATAAGATATGATAGCAGTAGATCCCTTCTATTGTACTACTCATGTATGTATACTGATCTCATAAGAATGAAATATAGGAAGAGAAGATCTCTTTCTTAAAAAAAAGTATTCAAGTTTTAACAGACGCCTTCTGTTTTAAAGTGTTTTAACATTATTTATCGTTTAACAGGCTCCTATCATTTAACAGGCTTTTATCGTCTAATAGACTCCTTTCTTTATGAGCACTAGCAGGCTCCTATCAATTAAACAAACTCCTTTTGTTTTGAGTATTAGCATGCTCCTTTCATTTTTATCATTAACATGATCCTTTCGAAAGTTTATAAGACCTTTCTATTTATAAATTTATTTTGTTTAGTAGGATCTTATTAATTTGAAAGTATCTTGAAAATTTTTTCACACACAATTTACTCTCCTCTTGCATGTATTTGCTTTATCATACATTGTATAAACACATTGTAATCTAACTTTTTGATATTTTGATATTTGTACCATTGTAAATATTATACATATTTTTTTTGCTAACATCAGCAACTAATCAAATAAAAACCAACTACAACTATGAACACAAACTACTAAAACTTGAAGCTTAAACGATCAGTATATTCTTTAAAATGAAGTTAAAAAAAACACTTCTAACCTATATGGACCAAATAGAACCTAAATCCCTACTCATTTCCATTTGAATATTTCGTGATAAAATGATTTGTCTAGTCTAATTTGAGAAACCTTATCTGGTTGTTTGGATTGAATGTGATTTAGGTTGGAAGATTCTTACGTTCCTCTTTTTCCATAACATATAAACCCCATAACTTAGGGTAAGCTTGAACACAATTCCCTGTGCGTAGAGCCAATAAAGGAGAGCTTACACATCTTAAGGCAGTTGCTCCAAAAATTGATGGAGAAGCTAGACGAATGTAGTATATAGTTGATACTCTTACGATTATCACCACGTAAACTACTCACAGACTTGCTTGGATCCCTGTTAATTTATCTTTAATTAATAAGTTGGAATAGGTTGCTTTGAAAGATTATTTGGAATCCGTCCTAATTTTCTCCATATAGCAGGTTGCTTTGGATGACTAAGTTGCTTTGAAGGATTATTTGGAAACCGTACTAATTTTCTTCATATAGCAGGTTGCTTTGGACGACTAAAGAGTCCTATACATAATTTAGTTTTGAAGACACTGGAGTTATGGCCTACCTATACTTGATCTTCTCTGCTCAGACAAGGTTTGTGACGAGGGATGTTATCCATAATAATTCTGGTACATCTTATTTTGCAATATACCAATTCTCATCCAGTTCCACCCGATTCATCTTGGAATTCAGGAAAAACCAGAGACCTTGCAGAGTAGATCTAATTTATTTCAAAAATCATGCCAGAACTAGGTCTTGCGTCCATTTCCAATGATAAACATAATTTTCATATTTAAGAAGTTACGAAGTCTGAGAATTTAGTTCAATATATAAGAGTTTGACGACTTAGTTTTCATCTTGTAATGCCCCAAAAATCTTCGTTCCATAAATATTACTTTTTGGGCTCTGAATAGTGCATCCCTAGGTGAATAGTGACACTCGAGATTCAAACTGTACTTTGTTTTATTTGGCGTTGGATATTATTATCCAAGGATAACATGAGGATCAAATTTGAAGTCAAAACGAGTTTATTTTGAGGGTTTAATCAAGAGTTGAGCAGTGGTCAAAGTTTGACCCTATAAAGGGGTGAAAGTCAAACACAAAATAAATGGTATTAATTAAGATATTTATGTGAGGTTGATATTTCAGTGGGCTTAAATCTAAGTAATGGATTAAAATTGAGTTAATTCTGGATATTAAAAATAAAAAATACAAAACTTAAGGATATTGTTAGGGGACCACATTGTTGGTTTTGTCACCCAACTATGCTCTTCTTTCCCCAACTTTGTCGAGAACATCCATCCCTCTTCCTTCTCCCCTTTCTTTCATTTTCTTCCATTTTAAAGCCAAGTTCACTATTTTAACCCCTAAATCAACTATTAAACACTAAATCATCAATTTAGGGTCCCTAAGCTCACCATACCAACAAAAATTTTGGGAAAAAGATGAAGAAAATTTATATGGATCTTCTTGATGAATAGTATCTGAAATTAATAAGGTAAGTTAATGGAGCATTGGTTGCTTTTAGTACATGATTTTAATGTAGTTGCATGCATTATTAAATAAAAAATTTATGAAATTGAATTGTTATGCAATATTATGAAGATAAATAAGAGGAATTGAGGGAGAGAGAGAAAGGGAAAGAGAAGTTTATTGAAGCTTTATTTAAAGAACTGGACATCAATTTGATATGTGTTCAAGCAATTTTATTTTTCCCTAAAAATTGTGTATTATGTAATTTAGGGTTCTTGAGACAAAATTATGTGTTTATAAAATTGTTGATAAAAATATTTAATTGGATGCTAAACAAAGTAGTATATTTTTACTTTTGATTTTAGACTTATAATTTGTATTTTCCTTAATTGGCATACATTATGTTTGAATTTGGAAATTTTATGTTATTTTGACTAGTTGGTGAGATGAATATGTCTTAAATGTTATATGAACTAAATTAAAACTAATAATGAAAAAGAAAAAATGACAATAAGGAGTGACATTTACTTTGTTAAAATATGGAATAACTTTATTACGCTATTATAAGACTATATCATTAAATTTCAATATAATTTAATTAGATTTGCCCCATGTAAAATAAATGGAATTGGAGGAATATGATAAAGTTAGCATACCAATAAAGGAGTTAGCAGTGCTGCGTCATGTATGTATTACCAAACTATATAGCTACAAGAACTCGATTTCGATGTAAATTATTTGATATGTGTTATGGACTGGCTCAGTCTCGTATTTTTAAGATCCTGCTTATTCGGCTCAGTAATGCAATTTCGTTGGATTTTATTAGGGGCAATTACAGAATATATATATATATATATATATATATAGCATCACTAATGATGAAAGAATTTCAACTGAAAGTAGTAATTGGTTTTAAAATTAAATTGTACAATTTATTGATAATTATGTAATTAGATATGAATGAATATAATAAATACATGCTTATGTTTCATAAAGTAATTTTAATGCCTAGTTATTCTTAGAAATAAATCAAGATATTTATATTTTAAAAAATATATTATATGTCATACATGTTATGATTGAATGATATGAATTGGATGAGAAATGGAATTGCTTGAACATATAGCTTAGCGCGTGGTTTTCTTTCCACACGTAGGTTTTGAAAAAAATTAAAAGAAAATTGTGGTGGATCTACTACAAATATTAGAGTCACATAGAGGATTGAGGAAGACTTTGACATGGATGTACTATAGACTTTTTTTTTTTTCTGGTTATGACATATAAAGAAATGAAGGTTCTTATAAAATTATGTTGTAAATTGGACATGAAAGTTATGTATGAAATTTAGTTTAGATGAGTTGAAATATATTGAAGGATGGACAATTATTTTGTCAAGGAGTTTGACATGAAGATGTATAGTTGAATAAAATGAATAAGAACTCTATTGAAATTTCTTGCAAGTAGTTTTAAGTAAATATAGAGGAAACTCTGTCAAAATTTCATAAAGTGAATAGTATTTGCTAGAATAATAAAGTTTTAAATAGAAATTTTGTAATTTGAAGTTTTAGGTATTTAAGAATGTGGTAACATTCAGTATTCCAACTCCATTATCAAGTGTGGGGTGTAAACATCTTCTAAATACATTGATCTTTTATAATATATAAGTAAATCTATTTAACCCAAATGAATTGAGAATCATTAAACAACATCTACAATCTTTTCTCTAAACAAACTTTATTGATATTTTTTATAACCTAATCCTCTATTCTTTGTTAAAGTGTACCTTTTGACCATCGCACTACAAGAAAAATGTTTAATTGCGACAGAATATTACCGACGGTATTAAAACTGTTGAAATTATCGATCGAAAATGCATATCCGGCATAGAAGTTGATTGTCGAATAAGAGTGTTACGACGGAAAAGCGTTCCGTCACTGAATATTGGTGGAGGATATTTACCGACACACATTTCGATCGGTAAAGTTGTCGAAAAAAACGTCGGATTCACGCCCTTCATTAAAACGAAAATGACGTTTTGATAAATGATTAAACCTCCTTCTCTTCTCCTTTCTTCCTCTCCGCACGCAGACCTTTCTCTTCTCCTTTCTTCCTCCTTCTCTTCTCCTTTCTTCCTCCAACGTTCTCCTCCAACGTCGTCACTCGCTGCCGTCTCTCGCCGCCGCTGCTCGCCGCGTCGTCCTCGTGGTCTCCGACAGGTAAGTCACTTCTCCTCCCTCCCCTCTTTCTCCAATACTTGTGAATAGGTTATAGTATTTTTGTTTTTATATGTAAATTTTTTATTGTATTTATATTTAAAAACAAATGTTGATTTATATTTAAATGTTTATTGTTAGAAATGTTGACATATTGACTTTCATTTTCTGTGTGTGACTAGTTGCTGGGTACAGGGCAAGATTTTCGTTTCTCTTTTGCTTTTTTAAATCCCTGGATAGTCAATTCCATGGAAATACATGGTTTTGTTATTGCAAGTGGTTAAATTTTGGGTTTTCTTCCACCGAGAATTTGTTTTCTTCAAAAGACTCTTTATCTCGGTTAAAATACACATAACATTCTATAAAATTTTTTATTGTATAAAATAATGTTTTAAATTACAGACGACCATTAAAATTATAATCATAATATTATATATGGTTGGATTGCATTATATAGTAATAATATCCTACTATATATATAGTTCATTTCAATAAGTGGGTCATTCTTTGTATTTAAATTATTTAAGTGTATAAATTTAATTGGTCACTTAAAGAAAATAATTCTTAGATAAATAATTACATTAAAGGAACGAAAAATAATTAAAATGTATTGTTTGAGTTTTAAGGACTATTCATGATTCATTTTTATTCTATTTTAAAACTGTATGAAAGAAGAATTAAGAGACAAAGCAAGATTGACTTTAATCAGAGGTTTATTGACTAGAATTTCAAAAGAACTTATCATGGATTAAGCATGCTATCAACATATTATTACATGTTTAAATG
>JANVCQ010000001.1:17126733-17155345 GCA_025531925.1 Erythroxylum plowmanianum
ATAAAACGTCGCAGAAACCTTTTGCCTACACCACATTTCGCGACGTTTTTTGTGACGTTTTTTAAAACGTCGCAAAAGAACTTCTGCGACGTTTTTGGACATTCTGTAACGTTTTAAAAACGTCGCAAAATGTCTTATTTCTTGTAGTGAATATGAATTTACCAATGGATTAACCAAATCTGTTGGTAATTTTTTTGACTGACAAATCTTCTCTGTTAGTAAATTTATCAACCGAAGACAACATAGAATAACTGTTGATATATTCACTGACAGTACACAAAATTTTTGTCGGTAAATTTACCTATGGCCATATCTCCAACGCCTTTGTCTGTTGGTAAATTCCGTCACTAAATAAGCTTTCCGACGGAATGTGTAGACATTTCGTCGATAATTTTCGTCACTAAACTCCATTTTTTTGTAGTGATCTTTATTCATTAAATATCTCATATATAATCATAAAATTTCTCAGACTTTTCAACTTGATTAAAATATCTTTGCTTTATTCAACTTATTTTTCATGTGAGACTCATTAGGTTCCTAAATATATTGGTAACAAATATAAATTATAGTTATAATTCATATTTATAATTAGATAAATTAATACTTCTTTTAATTTATCTTTAATTCTCAACAATTTATAATCATATATCAAGATTGACATCTAGCACCGCACCATATGAATGCTCAAATATTTAAGAATGTCAAGGTACTTTTGACTAACCTTTCTGTGCATGATTTTTTCATATAATTCAATTTTTTCATCATACAATATTCTGATTTGACATAGAGCAAAAAAATAATATCTACTCTATTTTGAGTCCAATAATATTAATTCTCCGTCATTAGCTATTGATTCAATTAATAACATCTGTAAATTATTTATAAAATGTCATTCTACCTTTGGTCAAGGATTTCTCGAATCAATAATAATCGAAAATGATAGAAAATTCTTTCTAATTATTTTAGGGTCATGAATCTTATTTTGATCATTTAACTACTTCCATATAATTCACACTACACCTAATTACTACCGATCGAATGACCCATGATTAAATAGGTCATAAAAAGTATCAAAACATAACAATCTCTATACAAGATAACTTTGGAGATCTTAAGTCAAATAATCACTTATACAATCATCACAATGAGAATTCCATAAACATATAAGAAATATTTCAAATTGATTTCTCATATCGAGCCTATTAAGTGAACTTATTATGTAACAAGTATTCACACATTTGTTTAAGTATCTTAATACTTTAGTCCATGAAATCGACTATTTCCTCCACAAGGGAAAACAAAATATATGCTGGTCTTTTTATATTTTATTAATTTCCAGTCTTAATAGAATAATAACTAGGAACAATATAAGAATAATACATATATCTTGTAATTATAATCTAATCATAATATAATTTGCAATATATAATTATCATTTATCTTTAAACATATACAAGATAAAGAATGTCTTTAAATAATTATCACTAAATTATAACCAAAGTGATTGATTGCAGGGCATAAATTAATATGAACATTCTCAAATTATCCATACACCGAGAAACTTACATTATTTAATTTTCTCAAGTTTATAGTATCGAAAGACTGACTTGTACGTCTCCGGGTCATTTATGATCAGTTTCATTCAGTGATGATATTTTATACTTTCTTCTCTTAGTTATACAGCGGAAATGTAAATATCTCTTAGTCTCATTTCTAAGATAATTTTCGCGATGAACACAAGTCATATAACATGAAGGAATCAACGCTAATATACACATAAAGTCTTCTTTTTTGGTTTCTTACAAATAAGAGAACCGCTAAAAAAATATCAAATAAATTAATAAAATGGATATAAGTTTCGAATTTCGATAGATCATCTAATTGTCAAAGTTGAACTTAGTTTCCTGTGAAAGTTGAATGTCTAGATCTCACACATGCCCTAAAATTTAAGATTTAATTTAATATATCTGGTGCAAAAAAAACATATAAGAAGTTTACTTTGTATTTTGATTTTGGTAGAGATTTAGAACTCTTTTAACAATATTTTATTTTGCACATCTCTGCTTGAGGAATGTGGTACTCTTATTTGTAAGATAATAGAGGAATTGACATTTAAGATGTGTTGCTTCTTCTTGACTTTTCTTTTTACATACATTAATACATTAAAGATGGTATATTTTCTCATAATTTGTAATTTATATACATTAATAAATAATAAAGTCAAATATGCAAACTCATCTTTAAAATTTAACAAAAATTTAAATAAATTTTAAAAAATTTTGAAATTTATATATTAATCTTTAACACTAATATTTGTTCATAAAATAATCTTGATAGATAAAATTTATTAGTTAATAAAAAATAAAGATAAATGTTTATTCATATAATCATAAATTAAGGGATTTATTATTAAATTTTCTATAAATGAAAGTTGTTATTAATAGAAGTTGACTGTTAGGAATTAACTTATAAATTCTAAAGATTTAAGTATTTATATAAATTTTTGTAAAACCTTAAAAAATTAGATCACATAATTTGTCTGAATAATAAGTAAAAGTCACTTTTTATTGGCTAATCTTTATTAATACGAAAGTATGTCAAAGTTTATCAACTCATATATTAATAAGCAAGTATCATATGTTTTCTTTTTAATATATTCTTTTTCAAACTATATAAAAATTGGAGAAACTTTATGTCATTAATTATGTGATTTGCCAACTTATACTTGTTTTTTTTATTTTCTTTTTGGAACGAGATGATCGATCATTATCTACTTAAGGAAGTCGATTAAAGATAATTAAATGTCAAAAGGAATGCTTTCATTAAGAAATATGATTAATATGGACTAAGAAAAAAAATTACATAGTAGCATTGGAAAATTTAGATAGATGTTCTAATATGATAAATGTATTTTTGTTGATTATCCTTCCACTAAAAAAGAGTACCAGTGCTTTAATTTAGTATATATAAAAATTCTTATTTCCATGGATTGTCACCTTTTCTAAAGATACCCTTTTCTTTTCTTTTTTTTTCTGTCACCTCAACTTAAGGGGAAGACATATAGTGAAGATTCATTTTTTGATATTTACAAAAAGAATGAGACTATAGACAAACGTTGACAATTATGTAAATATTTTCTATAATCTTATTTCAAAAAGGATTCATCCTTGATGTTTTTACGAATTCAATCTCAAGAAAAGAATGAAATATGTGCGAGACAAGATGAAAATCATTTTAAAGGAATTTTTTAAAGAGAAAATATCCAAAACAACAGAAAACATAGACAAATTACAACATGCATAGTCAAGAGTCTAACCTAAAAACAAATATAGAAATTAGAGACCAACCAAGTATATCTCAGCCTGAACTTATCTCTATTAAGTCAGTGTCACTTGAACCAGGATCTATTCTAGAGTCGAACGAAACCTTAGATTTACCCATTACTCTTATACCAAATACCCTATGTATAACTTCTTATTCAAAGTATATCTTCATCATTTCAAGCATATATTTCTAAGTTGTCCAATGTTTCCATTCCTAAGAATATACAAAAGGCTTTAAATATTCCTAAGTGGAGGGATGTAGCACTCGAAGAGATGAGAGCTTTAGAGAAGAATAGAATGTGGGAGAAGTTGATCTTTTGAAAAAGAAAACACTTATCCAATACAAATGCGTGTTCACTGTGAAGCATAATTCCTATGGATCACTTGAAAGATATAAGGCTCACCTTATTGCTAAAGGTTTATGCAAACCCGTAACATTGACTATTCACAAACTTTTTCACCTGTTTCTAAGTTACATATTGTGAGGGTGTTGCACTGTTGCTTTCTATTATAGTTAATCTAGATTGAACTCTATATCAATTAGGTGTAAAAAAATTCCTTCCCAAATGAAGATTTAGAAGAAGAGATGTATATGGAGCCTTCTCGAGGATTTAGTGAAAGCTTATCTAAAAAAGGATATGCAAGCTAAAAAGGTCTTAATATAGGTTGAAGCAATCACCAAAGGCTTAGTTTGACAGATTCACAAGATTTCTAAAGTCTTAAGGTTTCTTAAAGGGGTAATCTGACCATATTCTATTCTTAAAATTTTCTATAGAAGGATTGTAATTCTAATTGTGTATGTAAATAACATTGTCCTCACTGAAAATGATTTTGAGGAAATTGAAAAATCTTTAAAAGATCAATGAAATGAGTTTGAAATTAAAGACTTGGGGCTCTCTAGATACTTGCTCGGGGATGAAAATTGCTAGATCTAAGGGCATAGTAGTCACCTAATAAAAGTATATCTTGGACCTTCTAAAAGAAACAAAGATTAGTGGATATAAATCATCAGATACTCATATGGAATTTAACTCAAAGTTGGGTGAAGTTAAGGATTTACAATGGATCCAGGTTGATATTAATGACTAATGGGAAAACTATTCTATTTATCCCACACCAGACCAGATATTTCCTTTGCTATCAGTTGTAAGCCAGTTTACACATACTCCTTATGAAGAACAGTTGGACGCATGTACAGAAACTTAAGATACTTAAAGGAAACTCCAAGAAAAGGATTATTCTTTAAGAAAAGTGATTAGAAAAGAGTTTAAGTCTACACTAATGTGGACTGGGCTCTTACTAATAGAAGATCTTACACATTTTTGTGGAGGAATCTAGGAACTTGGAAGAGTAAAAAACAAAGTTTGATAGCCAGAAGTAGTACAAAGCCATAATATTGGGCAATGGCTCAAATAATATGTCTTAAAGGGGTGATGGAAGAACTTAAAAGACCAGTGGAGTAACCAATCAAGTTTTTTTATGTGATAACATTGCAACTACCAATATTGCCAATAATTCAGTTCAGCATGATCGGACACAACATATAGAGCTTGAAATGAATTTTATTAAAAAAACTTGAAAGTTACTGATTCATTGTGTACTATTTGTACCTATAATATAACAAGTTGTTGGTATCTTCACCAAAGGGCTATTAAGGTAGAAATTTCAGATTTTGTGAGTAATTTAGGCATGATTAATATCTATGTACCAACTTAAGGGAGAGTGTTGATATTCTAAAGATAATTAGTTGGTTCTCTAGAGATAATTAATTAATATTCTATAAAATGGTGGTTAAATTAATTACATTTTTATTGCTTAGAGAATAAATAGATTCCCCTTGATTTATTCCCTATTATTTTCACTAAAATCAAAGAAGAATTACTTTTTCCTCTTTCTTCAGAGGTATTCCTCTCAACAATTATTTATCAGAAGAATAAATTATCGAGACAGACATCCCCTCTTATAGAAAATATTTTGATTGAAAATTTCTCAAGTTTTGTCTTATAAATGTAAGTAAGGTCGATCTTGAGAGTTGGGTCAATAATAAAACCAACAAAGTCAATTTAGAACTAATAAGTATCAAATAATTGAAAAAATGGATAGCAACAATCTTTTTCCTCTTATGATTGAGCAAGTTCACGGAGTCAATTCATACAATAAAAAAAATTTCATTGGGTGGAAATGAATTAAGAAATCCTAGTATATTTAAAAATAGAGAAAAAATATTATGATGTTCTTGAAATAATTTTAACCACTAAACGTTGTAGAGAATTAAGAATTCAACTTTTTTTCAATTCAAAAAATAGAAACAATATTTAAAAAATTGTACTAGTAATAAGATAAAAACTTTTGGTATATTTACCACACAAAAAAACTCGTAGTACTTTCTTAGGTAAAAACTAACATTTTGATACGGATAAAAGTCAACTAATTAAAAAAATTCTTTGGCCCACTGTTGAATAAAGGATTTAGCTTGTACTAATTGCTATTCGTCTAATACCAATAATGCCAGTCATTCCAGTATGATAAGGCTAAAAATATATCCACAATTAAAAATTCAGTAAGAGTGTTTTTTTTTTATATATCTCATAGCATTCGAATCTGGTAAATAAAAAGAAAAGACAGGTACATGTTTTATTTTATATTTATAATTATATCTAAAACCCAAACAATTGGATTTTTTTTCATTTTATATTTAGGTATAAATTTTTCTATTTTGTAAATGAAGAAATATATTATCTTTTTTATCTCTAACAATAAAAAACAAAAAATTGGATTGATTAATAATACATTTTATTTTAAAACCTTAGGAAATCATGACAAAGTAAAGATTAGTGTATGCTAAATTCAAAATTATTTATTAGTCGTTTTTATTTCTTAGTTAATATTTATTCTAAATAATAATTCTAGTAGTCATTATTTTATTCATTAATATTTTATTATTGATTATTTTATTCATTAATATTTATTTATTCTATGTAACAGTTCCATTTGTTATTATAACTAATTAATAAAAGTTTTGTAAAATGAAAGGGGAGCTAATAAAAATTTCATTAATTTCAGGTATTTCACAATTAAAAAAAAACAAGGGATCCGTTGAATTTCAAATAGTCAATTTCATTAATAAGATATGAAAACTTACTTACATTAAAAAAAGACTATTTCTCACAAAAAAGTTTGCAAAAAAGTACTAGAGAAATACCAACGACTCTTCTCATTTTTGGCAAATAAAAACAAAGTACGCTACGAAGAAATAATTAATGAGTTGGATATTCGGAGGTCAAAATGTGTTATTTTGAAGAGGATTTTTTAATCATTTGTTTTATCATTCATTAAATTGTGAATTCAGATAAATTTATTTTAATTTTCAGTAATTAGTAAAAGAATGAATCTAAGAATCTCCGTGAATGTACCAGTTACAAGTAAAGGACTTATGATGGTTAATATGGATCCTCACCACTTATTAATGCATGACATTCTTTGACTCATTGTTGCTCTAATCGGTTAAGATGTTATTGATAATGAGCTAATATTAAGTAATTTACATGGAAGAATGGAAAAAAAATTTGCAAAAAACCAAACAATTATACGCTATTTACCTTATTTAACACGTTAGGATTAGTTTGCTATTATGTTTACATAAGCAATGACAGTAAACGAACTAAAACTTTTGGGAAATATTCAAGTATTCAAAAGAGTCAGTTGGATTAGAGTTACGCTGGAGTTGAGCTTTATAGCTTTTCATCTATTATGACTCGGTCCTTTTATGGTATATCGGTTGACAAACACCTATTTTCTATTCTTCGAGAGTTATTATATAATTTATTCAAAGTACTTCCTGGGCAGGGGGAACCTGCCTACAGGGCCCACTCTTATTAGGGGCCTATCTTTAATTTCTTATTTAAAAGGGTAGTAAATCTTTGATTTAAAAAAAAATGTTAATGTTAACTAATAAATAACTTCTTTTATTAACTATATTATCGAGACAGTTAGCATTAACTTTTAATCTTAGAAACTAAATAATTTTCTTTTTAGCTATACAATTTTAGCTTGTTATATTTATAAATACCTTTGAAATATTCGAGTGTATTTCTTACACTCTAATTTTTTTTATTTTTACTAACATATGAATCTAAGTTATTTCAACTCAAAAATTAGTGGTAAAAAAATTTCGCGGTAAATTCTAAGTAATAATTTAAAGGTAAAGTTTCTAATTTTTATTTATTTTTAACTTATTAAATATTTGAACATATTATAATTAATTTGTAATTTGTCATTAACGTGGACATTATATTAGTATTTTAAATGATATTGTGTTTTTTGTGTTTCTCCTTTTTATTTTTAAATTACTTATTATTTATAAAAATATAATTAAATATTAATAAATAATTTAATTTTTACAATTGTAATTTTCATTATAGTTTGTCACATATAATAATTATTGGATTTGCGTTCTTGTAGAGGTTCACATAAGTTTAGTTATAGTATGATTAAATCAAATAATTTAAGTTACTTAATTCAAAGACTACATAAACAATTTTATTTATTATAAAAATTTGTATAGCTCTATTAAATAATTGTGATAATTAAATAATAATAAAAATTATTTGATAATTAAATAAAACTGTAAATATTTGGATGTGTTTGATTGGTTTTTTATAAATAAGTTGGTAGCATTAGATTACTACATTTACCATTATGTTAATTCTTATAAAAGAAATTTTTTACTAAAAAATCACTAATGTTAATTAAATTCGAAAGTTACTAAAAATATTTGATTTAATAATTTAAACCTTTATCTAGTTGTTTAACAAAATAATATTTGCAAGATATTATTAGTCGATGTTATGATCATTTAATATTTTGTTGGATATGTAGACTTATAAATTGGGTGACTTATGTATGAATATTTAATTTTAATAATAAAAATATCCTTTTAAAATTTACATGTTTATATATTGCCAATTTATTGGGACTTTTCTTTACTTCGCCCGGGCCTATAAAATGTTAGAAACAGCCCTAACAGCCACTAGTATGATAATATGCATAATTACTTGCGTGCTGAAGGAGTAGCTACTGATTTACCTCATGATATTTGAATTCTTTTTATTATTTTTTAATAAGGGTTGCTAAACTTATTACACGAAATTCTATTTTTTAAAACAAGTTGAAGGAATCGATATTACTGGTGTAGAGGAAGCAATAAATCAAGGGTTATTCAGTGCCTATTTGGTTAAGCTTTTGGAGGGTAAATAAGCACTTCTTTTTTACCACAAAAACTTTTTTTAAGAAAATAAAGATTTGGCTGTAAAATTAAAAAAAAAGCACTTTTTTAGTTGATATAGCTTTTTTGACAGCTAGAATTATAACTTTTAAGAAGCTTAAATTTGGAGTTTTTCAAAAAAGTACTTTTTTAAGTAGATTTTTCAGATCAATTAATGAATCGATTTTTAGTCCCTTTTGCCCTTATATTTTACACATAATTCTCACAATATTCACAAACACATCTCACGTTTATTTTGAGATTTATATAGTATTATTTGTTTTTTATATGTTTTAATATTTATTTTTTATATTAATTTTACTTATGTTATAATCTATATAAAAGATTTAGTTAGATATATTTTTATTTATGTTTCGTATAGTTTAAAATTATATAATAATTAATATTGTGCTTTACATATTGTTTAATATATTTTAAATAATATTTACATGCTTAAATAATTTTATTATAAAATAAAATATAGTTAAAATTAAAAGTATTTTTTATTTTTATGTTGCCAAATAGTATATTGTATGAAACTCTTTCAAAAAACTCATTTTTAATTGACAGTCAAACAACCAACTGATTTTTTAGAAAAACTCTACTAATATAAGCTCATCGAAACACCCTCAGACCAATGCTACAGGAGGCAACGGGTCTTTATTAAGTTGATCATTAAGAGTATTATGATCAATTTGATTGGAAATCAGAGGCAAAAAAAAAAGGCGATTCACTAGCTTGTAATTTATTTCTAATTGGTGAAATAATAGATTCAATTAAAATTATTCAACTGCCCAGGAAAGAATTAGGGATCTTATGATAATCGAGAAAAATAGGCATTTTAATCAAGCAAAGATTGAGAGTAGCATAATTTTGAATATCGGTTCATTTGGGTATTAAAAAAAAAACAAACCCCTACTTTTGAATTGTTGAAATAATCAAGCCCCAGAAGGAGAGTTGAGAGTTTTCCTGATAGAGGATTAGGCGGTTTTCCTGCTTCTTTCAGTGCTGCACCAGAAGGCTGTATGTAAACATTGGGCGGTAAGATGGAAAAACTTTGATGGTGCACCAATCATTGCTGCAACAAAAAAACATACTGGTGGAGCTAACAGCACGATTCTCAATTCTTCCACTTTAAACTACAATATCAATTCGCCTGACTTCCATACTAAATCATCCTAACATCAATGGGAAATTTTGGCTGTACTTGCATGGCTTAGCAAACTACTTCACTGTTTTCTGCAGCATACTACCAACATAACAAAACTTAATAGAAAAGTGCCGCAACATAAATTTATTACATGCAAGGGATTCAATTATTGGATACAAATAATTCACTGTACAATTCTTGTCATGTACAGGAAGCCTATGACTCCAATATTGGCTGTGACTTAAAATAGGATATAAGCTCAATCATGTAAGAAAGCGCTGATTGCAAAAGGCATTTGGAAGATCAACACCTACTAGAAATGGAATCAATCAAATAAGGTTTCCTATGCAATTACTTATTTTCTTCCACTTTCTGCTTCTAAAGTATGAACTGGTAGAAATCAAATCTTCGTCTCTTAAAACTAACCCTGCTCGTTGTCAAACTGTTTCATGGATGAAATGGTTCGGTTCTCCTTATTATTTGAGTACCATTTGCATTTCCCCCTTTTTCTTCTTGATGTTGTGTGTTTGCTCAGTGCACCTCTTTTCAGTTTTTCTTCATTTTATTGCAAAATTTCATCTAAAACATAAAACCAGTCTTGTGAAGGCACCAAATCGTGAATCAAACAAATTCACATGCCTGAAAAATGATTTTCTTGTGCAATCAGTATAAGGTCAGTAGTTTCAGTCGATAGAAGATGGATCACTCTCAAGGATTGGAACTATAGCAGATGAGAGCTCTATATGTGATACACGAACTGCACCAATTAACCGTTCTGGCAATTCATCTACAGTGTTTGCCTGTGAAGGACAAAAAACATGAAACTCACGTACAAGAGAAAGAGATATGAAACACCTGGATAATATAATTTGCTGTAATCATGAATGCAGCACTACATGCAAACACATAATTTGGTTCCCAGAGGAATGCTTAGCACATTATGGCACATGATACTTCTTAAAAGGCAAATTACGGCACACAATACTTCTTAAAAGCTTATCACACTCAGAGCAAGGACATAAATGAATCCTTTGAATGAAGTTACATCGCCATGAAAATAATAACAATAACAATGTCTCAATAAGAATTTCGCTGAAATGCAAGATTTAGGGAGATTCAAAAGTACATAACCTTATTCCTAACTAGTAGGGAGACTGTTAAAACAAAACAAAACCAAAAACCAAACATGTGAGCGTTAAATGAGTGCATATTCATGTCAAACATACTAGATAATTTAACAGAAGAGAGCTAGACAATATAGTTGTATTTTACTACTCTTTCCTCTTTTATTCTATTGTCTTTATTGAGAAAGTATCAAAGAAAGCAATTAAGGGCTTGATCCGATCTCAAGACCATCATAAGAAATTATGTAAGGATTATATAAGGAAGAATCAATTATATAAGGAAAGTCAACATTAGGAATAAATAAGAAATTATTGTAATTATACACTTTCATAGGCTATAGATCTAAAAAATTATAATAGTAAGAGTCAATTATATAAGAAAATCACATTAAGAATAAATAGAAAGTTACCGTAGTTACACACTTCATAGTCTATAAGTCTTCGACTTTTATTAATACTCCTCTTCAAGCTGGAGCATACATATCATAAGTTCCTTCCCATGTTACCTTAGCTGATAGATCTACTTCTTTTGTTATTGGATCTGGCAATGTTAATCCCACTCTATTAATATCTATATCATCTATCTTAAACTTACCAGGATTCTCCTTTAATTTATTATCTGTGAGCAAACTCACTCGTACCCTAAATTGTTGTATCTGATTCTTCCCTGATCATTGTACTTTTCAAGATCTTATAACAAAGAAGATTATTAGTAAAGGACGTGAATCGGGAGGTCTATATATTCTGGATACATAGTGCGAAGACGTATAGCTTAACTCCTTTCAAAGCTCATTGTCAGTTAGGACATCCCACTTTACCTTTATTGAAGAAGTTATATTCCCAATTTTATAATGTATCTTGCTTAGATTGCAAGTCTTGTCAGTTTGCCAAACCCATCGTCTACCTTCACTCCCTCAAGTAACAAAATGAGCCATCTTTCTGTTTGAATTAGTAAATTTTGATGTTTGGGGCCCATGTCCTGTTGCATCTAAAACTGGATTTCAATATTTTGTCACTTTTGTAGATGATTTTTCTCGTATGACTTGACTTTACTTAAAAAATTGTTCTCATCACTATCTTTTGTGCTGAGATCAGAACTCAATTTAATGTCTGTATATATTTTTCCGCATCATTTCAAACCTACATGATCCAAAATGTTATTCTTCATCACTCTTCATGTGTTGAAACACCATCTCAAAATAGTGTCGTTGAAAGAAAACATCAACATCTCCTTCAAACAGTCAGAGCCCTCTTATTTCAAGCACATGTTCCTAAACCATTTTAGGCTGATGCTATTTCCACAACATATTTTTTGATTAATTGTATGCCTTCATCTATTCTTCGTGGTGAGATTCCTTATTAATGTCCTTTCCCCTTCGACCTCGAATTTTTGGTAGTACTTGTTTTGTACGCGATGTTCATCCTCATGTGACTAAATTAGATCCTAAATCTTTAAAATGTATCTTTATGTGCTACTCTCGCCTACAAAAAGGATATCGGTGTTACTATCCTACTTTAAACAAATATCTTGCATCAGCTAATGTTTCTATTATGGAAAATATGCGCTTTTTTTCTGATTCTTTGATTTCTGAGCAGGTGGACAATGACCTCTTAATTTATAAGATCACCTATCACACTACAAAAGCCATCTCTACACATGATCCTCCAAAAAGATTAGTTTTCTTTCTAAGATATTGTTTCCCATTTTTCTCCTACATTAAGATGTATATATATGTGTGTCTGTGTGTGTCTCTAGGTAATTCTAAATAAAGAAAAGAGGACATTCATTTCCCCTTCTATTCCATGTCAGTGTGTTTGAACATCAATTATGTTTAATGGAACATAAAACTACATGGCAATCCTCGGTTATAAAAGTCTTAATTCATGGCAATATTCATAGCAGATAAATGTTGGTAAATAGTTGATAATTCCATCATCCTACATACAACTATCTATCACCTAAGCAGCTTGGGTTGAAGGTCAGACTGAGTCAACTCATTTATATTCCTCAAACCCATATATTACGGGACCCATAATGTATCAATCTTTAATTCCTTCAAAACATAACATTAATATGTTAAATAGGTATCAAGTATATAGAAAGGTACCTGTACAAGAAAAGCCATGTCAACCACTAATGTTGTTATTACTCCAATTACAAGGCCCAAAACTCCATTAGCAACAGCAGAGGAACCAATATCAATATCAACCTACAGATATATGAACCATATTAGATCAACCATATATATCAGCAAATATGTTTGTAAGCAATGTCATGTGCAAATGATCAAAAGTCTACTTCTAGATATGTGGGGCCACGTATGTAGGTGCAATCGACTGCTTTCCCTAGTAAACAAGGGGTGCTTCCAACACTCTGCCGAACAATCCAGGAGCCCTGCACAATTAAGTGCCAAAAATGTGCATATTACTCATTTTAGTAATTACATAAAAACACATTGGCGGAAAAAGTTCTAAGAAGGTAAAGCTAGCAAGTGATTTGATTTCTTTTCTTTTCACTCACACCTGAAATTTTTTGTTAAAAGTGATCTCTGCTAACATGCTTAGAATTCAAAAATGGCTCCTAATCAGTCGATTAGATTGTACAACACTATCCAGCCAGAATCATGACAGCTTTTAGAAGCCCTAACAGCATATCAAATTCACTTTTCAGACACAGGGAGACCAAATTCAAGTACCTTGGGAACTGATGGAATAAGCTTAAACCTACTATTACGAAATTCATCATCACCGTCAACAAAACGTTGCAAGAGAGATCCAGGTGCTAATTCTTTTGTTACAAAGTAAAAGACCATACTGTAGTGTGTTGAGCCAGGTACCTGTACAGAGTAAAATTCTCATGTTTTTTATCATACTATGAACGTTTAGTTCAAATCAATACTTGGAAAATGATATAAACTCACTTGCAGATTAAACACCACAGAGAAAAGTCCATTTTCTGAAGCAACCTGGAAAAAGACAGTCAGACATGCATACAATATAGCCTTGGAAAAATGACGGATAAAAGATTGGACATCTCCTGTGGTTTGTTTGATTCCTCAAAAACCCTTTATAGTTTAATATTCTAAAAAAGTTCTCATACTATGTTACAATAGACATGTACAACCCATCTATTAATTTTTATATCAAAAAACTTGACAGAAGTGACACATGGCATGATTAAAATATGTCACATGGCAGTTCCAAAAAAAAGTTGACAGAAAAAATTAACAGAATGGGTCCATGTACATTTAACGAAGTATGAAAACTTTTCTAAAAATATTACATCATAGAGATTTTTTCAAGGACGAGTCAAAACCATCAATGAGATGGGTGTCTTTATTTCAAAAATTAACAACCAAAAGCAGGTTCAATATTGTTGGCAGGATATGAAAGCATAACATCAACCGGCAGTGCATTCTGCTTATAAATATCACAGTAGACATCTTACAGTAAAATTTGTGAACTCTTGGAGAATATATGTGCAAGACAAAAGTCCAAAGGTTTTATTTTTGGAAAATGCCCTTTCTATTATATATATACAAGAATATAATTGTAGTCTATAAGTAGTGAACAACCTATTTGATCCAGAAAAATATGAACACTTTTGTTTGTAAACACAAAACAGTAACACTTTGGTACTTCTATTTCTAGAGTAAAAGACAGATGTTGAACCAAAAGGACTTCTTACTTGTGCTGCACATCCTTGACGCCTAGCCACATGGTCCATTCTTTTCGTGTCTTTGAACCAATCAACAGCAACAAGATCCATTAGGTGCTTTCCAGCAGGTATCTATATACACATACGTCAGAAAAACACAAGTAAACATAACAGGGAATGAAGTCCTTAAAGAATATAAGTTCTACGTTTTAAAAGGAATAAATAACCAAATAATAGTGGAACCTTTGACTTGTCATGACAAAAGGTTTTGCCACGGACTCTGAAGTTGTTCCCTTCTGAAATTCGCCAACAGTGACGAGCATTGTCACGGTCATCTCTATGCAGGTTACCCGATAAACAGGACAAATCTATTTGATCAGCTGGCTCTTGATCCAAAGCTTCATAGAAAAAAGAAGTTGAAAAAGAATGTTAGCCTATAACCACATCCGCATAAGTACTTCAAAAATACATGACTAACATGGATTGTAACATCCACCTGCTTTCCTCAATTCATTATCAGACTTGGTTGAGTAAGCCTAAGAAAAGGGGAAGGGAGAGCAGAAGGACAAGGAAAAACAGTTAACAAGCAGAAAGATTGAGCAGGACATATATTATGGAAGAAATCTATGTACTGGAAGGAATTTAAAACATACCTCTTGGTCCTCCTCAGCTATCTGAAATTCTTCATCCTCATCTGAGTACTCGTCCAGCAGTGTGGAATTTCTGCTTACAGCATTCATTTGGTCAAGAGAAGGAGCAAGATGAACAGAAGATTCTTGAGCCTTTAGGCTTCTTTTATAAGAAACCGAAGTAGAAGCCATATTGACCATAATTGGAATCCTAGGAGGAGCTCCTCTTTCATCTGTTTGGGCAAACCATTCTCGAAGCCCTGTCATGATACAAAAGAAATGAAACAGAATTCTGGCAAAGAGGATCTTAAAATTGTCGAATAGTTGTACATTTGAACAACCAAAAGACTGCAATAAACAACACAATATTTCTCCAAAATATGGTGTTCCCCTTCGTGTGAGCTAGTTGCCACCTGGCATCAATTTAAGCAATCAGTTCCACAAAACAATAAAAGAATCTAGCAACAATAAGGGGTTCGGCCTGACTGTGGATTCGAATCCTGATAGATGTCAGGATGAGGAATATTTCAGTATATTTTAAAAAAAATAGAAAAATCCAACTTGTTAACGAGCTCCTGAGGAATGAACCAACAATTTTTGATACTGATAAAAAGAAACTCATCAAAGACATAGCATGATCTACCAACTAGCTCACAGAATGATACAAAAAATTTGAAAAAGAAGAAAAGATGAGATATTAGTGTGAAACACTTGACATGAAAATCTATTGTAATAACTAATTCCACAATAAAATAACAAAAGACAGGCACAGTTGACTAACAAACTTACAAGGTTTAATGAGTCATTTCAAATTATAAAAGAACAAATTTTGTTACTTCATACTAACGAACAACATTGATGAATATACCACATTTTATTAACCAGCTAAGCAAAAAGTGCATAAGCACTAGAAATTAACAGAAATTTTAAAATCACAATGAAACAGATGAGACTGTACTTTTTATTTTTGGGACATATTTAGGATATCAATTATGATAGGCATATAGTTTTTAGTTTGGTCCACAATTGCTCAAATAAATGAAACAAAACGCACCGGCCACACTATTCAACATCTGAAGAAGACAGTGCTGTTGAAAAGAGGGAATATAACCCACACCCCATCCTTTTAGATCAATCTGCATAAGATGCTGGACCTGTGATCTGGGTCTACCACCCCGAGGTTTCAGGGGAGATATGTTAAACCCCCCACCTGTAGAAAAATTAGAATACAAGCAAATGAACATGTAAACATTAACATCAAAATTCCAATCATTAAGCAAAGGAGATTAGAGGTATCTTACTCTCAAGATGAGCACGCACATAACCTGGCTGCCGACCACAATGCTCATGCTCTCTAGAACGAAATAACACAACTACAGAAGAATGCAGAAAACTCAAGTAATTTGACAAAGTTTTTCTTTTAAGAAGAACTATTGGAAAAAAAAATACCATAGCTTCCATCATCATTTCGTCGCCAATAGCGCACATAGCAAAGGTCACGAGGCCAAACAAACCTGAAGCCGATTGAAACAAGAAAAAAATAGGAAGGGAAAAATGTGATTTCTGAGAGGAAAGTAGAACTTTATAATAGAAGTTTCATGCAGATAGCTCTGAAAGACATCGTGCAATAACTCAAACAAAGCGTTCACTCTACTGTGGTACATATGAATACAGTAGATTGTATTAATTTCTATTAGCCAATGAGTGTTAACTCAAATGGCATGTCATTTTTCCCTTCTATCAAACTATTAGGATATTCAATCCCCCAAGCGACCAAAGAAAAGAACTAGTATCATCATTACTTTTGCATACTCTCAGCATCTTCATCAAATGTTCATTTCTAATTATTAAAAATTCACTTATATTTTAATACATACTTTTGAAGGACATTTCGCACATCCCTCAAGTAATTAGTTGGAACAATAGTGGAATATAACTTAATATCATGATTTCTCAAAAAGAAATTCAATATCACAACACATACTTCATCATCAATTTCCAAAAGTTCTAAGGATAATAGTGCTCCAAAGATAGTCAAAGTTCAGCCAATTGACAAGTAGTATTGCTTTAAGGACATTTTAATTCAGAATTAGGTATCCATAACACAAGAAAACTGTGTTTCGAGTTCGGATTTAGATCTTGAAATTAGGACTACTATTCCATTGTTATTGGTTTCATCCCAAATTGTGGCACCACTTTCAGTTGCAAATCGGAAAATAATTCTCTCTTGACAAAAATTCAGTACACCGCAGGCTAAAGTCTTCAATGTAATGCTACATCAGTGACTAATGCATCAAACTTTGACATCTGACATTAAGAACTGATTACATATGGAAAATTTAAACATTATAAGTCATGTTTAGTAGTGGAAAATATATTTTTGCTTTCCAGTCCTCACTTTTTTTCTATTTCCATATTTTTCTTTTCCAGGGAAAAGTTGGATATAACGAAGAACATGTTCACTTTGATAACATCTAAAACTGCTTTTTCATTTAAGAAACTTATTAAAATTAACATTATATAGTTACATAATCTGCATAATGGTATATAAAAGTATTAGTAGAAGCACCACTTTGAAATTTAAATGTGTTCATACTTTGAAATAAAGTTAGCTTTCTTTTTCTCTCTACCAATATTAGTTTTTTGATGTAGATGAAAAGCTAGAAAATGATGCATTTGAATACAAAATTTTTTTTTTGGAAAGGATTCATGAAACTACTACAGTTTCCCACAGTTGATTAGGCCCTAAGAATTGAAAATTTAACTGGAAAATGCCCTTGCTTTTCAGTAAAAGATTCTTTTTTTAAATATAAATAGGGTAATAACTATGGGATTAACAATTAATAACACTAGCAACATACAGAAAAAGAAGCAGCAAGGAAAAAAGACACAGCCTATTTTTCACAGAGAAAACAAGAACAAAGAAACATATCTCAATAAATTTTAAGCAAGGAATTTGGTGAAAAAGGAGATTACATTGAAAACCAGTCAAGTTGAAGTCTGTGATAGAGTATAGCTGTGTGCCCATCTACCTCTTCAACTAAACTACCATAGTGGAAACTGCAATCCCACCTGCACAAGCAATGAAATAACCATGAACATCTACCGAGTTGTGTATTAGCAGTATACCATTTTAGGATAGTCAATTTCTTGATATTCTAAAGATTCTAGAATCCCAGGAAACTGTCTTCTTTCCCTAGGAGTGTGGAATCCTAGGAGACTTTTTTTCTTTCCCAGAAGAGTGTCAATCCTAATACATTGATTCCTATTCTTGGAGATTATATTTTATTTTTCTCCCTACTCTAAAGTATATATGGGCGTGTAATCCTAAATCATTTTAGTAAGAAAACAATTTATTTTCCCTTCTATTTCATGGCATGATATTAAAGCCCTAGAGGTTTTCTAGGGAAGCAGCCTTCATTATTGCATTTTCCTTGGGACTTTATTCTTCCTTGAACAGCCTTCATTGATGCGTTTTTCTTAGGACTTTATACTTTTGCTTTTTCTTGTGCCCAATATGCGTGCACCAAAATTACCCAAGGTTCAAATAAATGAATTTTTATTGGGGAGGAAATTGAGAAACTGAGAAATTTATTTGGATTTCTTGAGAAGTCCTTTAGAGTTGGTTCTTTGGCGCCCTTAGGTAAACCTTCATTTTCTTTTTACATAAATGCCTCGGACAAATATTATGCCAATACCTAGATAATTAACTCTGCTACCACATACCATTTGGTTTCCTCCTCACATTTATGTCATACCTATACCCCATCCACTAGAAATAAGAAGATTGTAGTGGCTAATGATTTGTTTTCTACTATTAGGAGTAGGATACATATATATTACGTCTCTCCGTCTAAAAAAACGTCATTCATGTACCAAAATTATCAATCAACCTCGTGTCTATTCAAAAACTCACAAATGACCTTAAATGTTATGCAATTCTTTCCTCTTCATTTTGCATTCTTCATGACTAGGATTTGGAGAAGAGGATTGGACTTGCTAAGGAAAGGAACAATCTGTATCATCTTGAATCTTCTCAAAAAATCATGAATTTGCCCATGTAATTTCTTATTACTTCAAATAGAGATGTTGTTTGGATTTACCATTTACATCTTGGTCATCCTTCTTTTAGGGTTTTAGAATGTTTCCACATTTGTTAAAAATATTAAATATCACTATTTTTCATTGTGAAATTTGTAAATTGACATAATATACTCGTATACCTTTCCTATCAGTACTAAAAGAAAGTCTCATCCTTTTCATATGATTCATTGTGATATTTAGGTCCCTTTATTGTTCCTAATATTTCTGAAGCTCGCTAGTTTGTCTCCTTGATTGATGATTGTACTCAGGTTAGATGACTTATCTTACTCAAACAAAAAATCTGATGTTAACACTATTATTCCTAGTTTTGGTTCCGTGATTCAAAACTAATTTAGGGTTAACATTAAAAGCTTTAGGTTTGACAATGCTAGAAATTACTTTAATTAGAGTTTATCACCCTATTTCCAGAAATAAGGAATTATTCATGATTTATCATATGTTAACACATTTTGTTGAAAGAAAAAATGGACATTGACTTAATGTAACTTAAGCTCTACTCATTTTCTGGAAAGAAAAAAAAAAGAAACTTGAGTTATGCCCTTTCAAGTAATCGTTCCCAAGTCTTATTAGGGGGGAGGCAGTTCTAACCACCAAATATGTGATAAAAAGATTTCTCTCACATATGTTAAACAATAAAAGTCCCATAAAACCCTTCAATACCTATTTTTCCAGCATCAAAAACTCAAATGGTCATACTATTAGGATATTTGGCTATATTGCCTTTGTACATGTTCATATTCAACGCAAGAGAAAATTTAGATCCTCATGTTATTAAAGGTGTCTTTTTAGGCTATTCACCTACACAAAAAGGGTATATGAACTTTCATCATGAAAGTTCTATACCTCAACTGATGTCACTTGCTTTGAAAACAAACCATAATATTTTGTCAATTCCTATCATCAAGGGAAGAACTCAATGATGGAAGATAGTATGTTTTAGTTTTAAGTGGCATTTGACCTTCCTGTACCCGTCCCAAACTCATCTTCGGCCTCTAGTCCTGTGTTTGTCCCAAAAAAAACAAAAATCTAACCTATATCATGTAGCCCTATGTTTGTCCCAAAAAATACATAAATCTCTCGTGTCAATCAGGACACATTTGCCCCAATGGCAAAAATGAATATTGTGAGGATTTTGTTATCCCTAGCAGCTCACTTTGATTGGCAACTTTTGGAGTATATGATGTGAAGAATGCCCTCCTTCATGGAGATATAGATGAAGAAATCTACATAAACATTCCACCAAATTTTGAAGAAAACACATGTTATAAAGTTTTTCAATTGAAATGGTCCTCTATGTGTTGAAACAATCTCCCAGAGCATGTTTTGGTAGATTTGCTAAAGTTATGAAAGAGTTGGAGACAAACGAAATCAAGGCGATCACACTCTCTTCATCAAGCACACAGCTACAGGGGGAGTGACTACATTTCTAGTGTATGTCGATGATATTACTGTAACTAGAAATGATGAAAAAGAAAAAGGGAAATTAAAGCAACAACTAATCAAGGAATTTGAGATAAAGGAGCATGAAATATTGAATTTATTCTTAGTATTGAGGTGGCATATTCCACACAAAGAATTTTCGTAAAAATAAATATGTGATTGATCTCTTGAAATAGAAAGGAAAGATTGGGTGCAAAATGGTCTCTACCCTAATAAACCCAAATCATAAGCTTAGAGAAGCAAAAGAAGAACCAAATGTTAATAGAAAGATGCATTAGAGCCTAGTAGGCAAGCTCATATACCTTGCCCATACTCAACCTGACATGGCATAGTTCATGCATGATCCAACATAGTCACATCTACAAGCTGCCTATAGGTCACTTAAAAGGCAATCCAGAGAAAGGAATTCTATTTAAGAGAAATAATCATTTCATTCTAGAAGCCTTATACTGATGCGGACTATGAAGGATTTATAGGCCCTGTTTGACAATCAGCGGATTGCATTAACTGTTAACTGATTCTATCAGCAGTTAGTTGACAGATGATTATATCAGCTGATTTGACCAACGGATAACATCAGTTGTTTATTAAAGATGTTTGATAAATAGTTGTTTAATATTAGTTGTTTGTATAAAATGACTTTTGAGAGCATAACTAAAAAATATATCTTACATGGGTGACTTTAATAAATTGCAAATGGTTGTTGAAGAGATGAACATTTTAACCACAGTCTTTTTGAGATAAGATAATGAGAAAATATTCTACCCAAATTCAATCATCTGAAAATGGTAAATCAAGTTCAGATTCGAATCAACGTCCGCGTATATTTGTACTACTGTTTGAAATAGGATTACTTTATTCCTCTTTGTTCTGGTTTTTGCAGGACCTTTATCTCAAGTTATTTAGAGAAGTCGTGTTCACCTATACTGTTTCATTATCCATGAAAAATTTATGCAACTCTTTCCATTTTCATCTTCGTTTAAAGTCAGCATTCTATTCCTAACCTATGGCTAGAAAATTATAGCTGCAATATCTAATAGTAGTTCTGAACACAACATTTCATATGCATTCTAAAACAACTGTGGAAGTCTCAAGATCCTCCTGCATATAGCTTTTAATGTTACTGCATAAAACAACTGTAGAAGAATTCAAAGGGAACAATCGTATTTTCATATTTAAAATTTTGGCTTTTGGAGGAAAACGCTCCTATTTTCATTTTCAGCTTGTTGCTTTAAATCAGCCAATAAATCAACAAATTATCAAACAACTTGAATAGCGTTTTGACCCTCAAACAACTAAATACAATCAAACAGCTAAAAAAATTATTGATCCACCGTTAACCAAACGAGGCCATAGTGGACCGAAGATCAACCACAAATTACTATACTTTTGTTGGAGGCAATTTGGTGACCTAGAAGAGTAAGAAACAAATTGTTATAGATAGATCATCAGTAGATTCAGGCATGTGCGAGTTGTCATGGTTGAAGATTATTTTAGATGACTTGAAAGTTAAGTAAGAAGGTCCTATGAAACTCTATTGTGATAACAAATCAACCATCAATATTGCTCATAATCGTATTCAACATAATTAGACAAAACACATTAAGATTGATAGATATTTCATGAAAGAGAAATTGGAGGAAGGGCTTGAATGCATGTCATATGTTCCATCGAGAAACCAACTAGTTGATGTTCTAAGGGGTTGAATACTTCAAGTTTTCATAATATTACTTTCAAGTTAGGAAGGGAAGACATGTATTCCTCAACTTGAGGTAGACTGTCAAGTTGCATATTAGTTATATACCATTTTAGGAAAGTCAATTTCTTGATATTCTAAAGATTGTGGACTCCTAGGAGACTATCTTCTTTTCATACGAGTGTAGAATCCTAGGAGACTATTTTTCTTTCATAGGAGAGAGAGGAATCCTAGGAGATTGATTCCTATTTTTAAGATTGTTTCTTATCTTTCTTCCTCCTCTAAAATGTATATAAACATGTAATCCTAAATCACTTTAGTAAGAAGACAATTTATTTTCCCTTCCATTTTGTGACAATATCAATTCTGAAAATAGAAATGAGGGGACAAAAGATAGGGCATTGTGCAGGAATCTCTCAATTAATAATTGAAATTTTTGAACTATTTGATTAACCATTTATGGCAGACCGTCTAATATAAAGCAGAAAAACAGCAAACATGGAAGCAGTTCATATAGAAAACATGGGAGCAAATGCCTATGCACACATGCATGCCGAGTCTTCCCCTTTTATTTCCTCAGCTCTAGAGAATGTATATGACGGTTACATTTAACATGACTGTGATAAGGTCTGACTATCATTTCCACCCCTCACCCTCCCCATAAGTAAACAAGGAATAAGAAATCCAGACTCTTATATTTCAAGAACTTTTTTCCATTTACAAATTCAAATTATAGTTGAATATGCATATATGTTTGTGGGTGTATATTATTCTGATAACCTTTTCAAAATATAATAATCACTCTTCAACGATAGTGTTAAATTTTCCGCTAAAAGAAAAAGAAACACATACTCAAAACGTGTTCCATCCATTCTCATCACCAGTTCAAAAATTTCCTCACAGGAAGCTTCAATCACACCCACAGCTTTCATTGCTCTACTACAGCTCCTTTGCTGCACATAGCTACAATCAATCACAAGACCAATAACAGCATAATTCATAGAAATACGAAGTCTTTAACATTAAGTAAATAGTTCATACAAGGTAATCAACTTCAAGAAGCTCTTCAAAGATACGAAGTCCTGTCATATACAGATTGAAAACAGCAATAAACTCTCGTCAACTGCATCTCATCTACACTATTATAACATAGCCAGTAGCTTTCAATTCAAATCTTTAACTTGTTTCCTGGAGTGTTTATTATGTCTTGAAATGCTAAGGAACACGGAAAAGAAAGACATTATGGAAAATCACTAACCATTTTGGCATTGTAGTAGACGCCAATACTTCCTAGAAAATGCTTGATTGTTGATATTTTGTTTTGACAATTCTGAGTCTTCACGTGTCCAATCGAGCATTGAATCGGGAATACCTACAATTTATGAATATGATAAGATTTGAATAGAATTTAGATTCCATGAACTTCACATTAGAAGTGACCGACATAAAGCAGAACCATTTCCAACAGTTGTCCTCCGCCAAATTTGTTCGCTAGTTTCCTCTTCATCCTCTTGCCCACTGCACCTACAGAAAATTAGTACCTTAAGGGAGTATACAAGTCATACATCATATGAGAATTCCACAGTAGAAACCTGAAACCACCATTAATGGCAATTTACTCAATAATACTAGTATCAAATTAGAATCATCATAGCAGTAACAATTTTTCAGCAAAAATAAACAAATTGTTCTCAAAATACGCCCTCCTAAAAATGAAAAACCTTTGTAATATAGGGAAAGTTATGGTTAAAGACATAATTGAAACTAGTTGATGAGTACTAAAGGTTCATCAATTATTAGTTAAACACACAAAAAAAAGCACATGAATATTGTTGAAGAGGCACTCACTGACTTTCATGATCTGAAGAAGCATTCCTCCCATTATCCATCCCAGATTTATATTCAAAAGATACATATTTGTTACCATTTGATACATGGGAGTCATGATGCTGCATAGATGACAGTGACGTAAGTCCTATATGCATCATTCCAAGCAAGGCAAGAGTCATCTTCACCCATTAAGTAGATGAAAGCATAAAGACCTTAGAACAGCCAGGAAGAGTAAAACTACTCACTGTTCAGTATAATATTTTGATTCTATGAAAAGACAATGCATTATAAAAGGAGAGAACTCCAGAAACTATATTCTAAAAGATCTGCTATTAGTTCTTTAAATAAAAACATGAAAATAAAAAAGGAGAGGAGCTTATGCCCAGGGTGAATTAGACGGTAAGAACCCATTCCAAGAAACACAAACCTGATCAATTACGAAATCAATCTTTTCCTTCCAAATTAATGCTTCCTGAATGTTAAATGCTGCCATCTGCAATAGCATCACACCTCAAAAGAGTCAGCTTTTTATGAAAATAGACAGAATTGTTCTAACATGTAAAGAAGGCAATTTTATATGTCAGTCATCAACTTCATCATCTCATTTCTCCAGAGACAAATTAGGTATCAAATTATACACTGAACTAACATAACATGACTGCAGTCAAAAAATGCAAGGGCACCTCACCGTGACTCTATCACTCTTTTCTTTGATGTTGTAAACAGACAAAACATATACCATCTGCAGGAACAAAAAAAAAAATCTGAAGCTTAACATGAAACTTCACATAATTAAATTGTATTCAGTTATATGGAGCATAGTAATCAACAGAACACCATAGCAGCAATATCACAACAGAGTGTGGATCTCAGTAGGAAACTAATAAGTTCATAGGGATCACAGAAAGAAAGAGAGAGAGGTGCACCCACACAATGGCCAGTTCAGAACTGAATTAGTTAAAAATGAAACAAGAGGGTATAGAAAATATCAGGAAAAAAACCCACTTTATTTCTCTGATTATATGTAATTTATACATGAGTATAATCTATTCTAATACTACTAAACTACTGGATTTTTTGTATATACCAACTTATCCTATCTATAGTATACCTTATCTACTAGAAGATAAACTTATTTCCTAGAAGATAATCTCCTAAACTTATCTACGATAATTATCCAACAAAAACATAAACCAAAGATCAACATCCACAAAATGATTCCAATTGTTATCAAGCCAGTTAAAAAGTTAACAAGGTGAAAATCAAAAGTGTAATGGTGAAACAACAAGAACATTGCATAACTGGTCAAACAACATCCACAAACCTCCCTTGTAACTTTCCATTCAGCATAGCAATGGTGATACAACAAGAACATTGGATAAATTGTCAAACAACCTCCACCAAACCTCCTTTTAACTTCCTTTCAGTGTAACTACATTATTTTCGATTCTTGAGAAGTTACATTCTTGATGTGTCAAGGTTTAATAATTGGATATGATTATACTCTCAATGAAAAAAATTGACGTAAAAGCAATTAAAACAACCATATAGACTCTACTTTACCAATTCCAGCCAGTGTCTTAAAAGGATTCTTTCTACGTCGAGTAAAATTATAGCAATAAGCCAATAACGAAATTAATAGCAATAATTTCCAAGGATAACAACAGGAATATTAAAAATTAAAATATATATATATTTTATGGAATAGGTTGTGAACCAAGAATAGATGACTTGAGTGAAAGTTCCTCATATTCAAAGCATGGTGATTTCCCATACTAGATGCCAGGTAACAACAATCGCAGTTCATCGTCTATGCATTGAGACCACTCAACTGACTCAAGGTTATATGAATTAATGGTTCACAAGAGACAGATCAATAATACAAGGGTTGAGGGCTTCAAGATACTTTTCTTAGACACCACAATTTCAAATCACTTGTTTTATACCGATGTTGCTATAATTCAAGTCAAAATCAAGTTCATTTATATCTTTTTACAATGAGAATAACAAGATTTATCTCCGCAGAAGTAGCTCTCCATAGATGAGTGAGCAGTTACTTGATGCTTAAATTCATCAACAAGCATTAAGTTCATTAAGAATGAGAATTACTAGTCCTGTCACGATGGGAAGGTATGGGTATGGTCCCATCTCCAATGTTTGATAAATCCTCAACCTCCAAATCCCACACGCTTTTTAGTTGATGTTACTAAAGAAGTTCCTAAGTCAAAAGTTGCACAACTAAAATCAAAATAAACTATATTATTATGACTGTTAAAACCAACCAGAAAGTACTGTAAAGTTGGACAGCCTTGTCTGACTGGTTCGGGAGTAAGAAAGCTGCCTTTTACATTGCTATCAACCACTATCCTACATAGCCCCATCAATGTAAGCTTGTTCCTCCCTCTCTTTCACTTTTTTTTCTCTTTCCTCTCTATATGTTTATTTAATAATGCAAAAGAATTTAGATACATTCACATCATACGCATCCAACCTTCACATTAAGCATTCCCACTGAAATGCATTGGCATATTAACCTAAAGTCTACCACATACAATTGCAATAGCAAAATCCCCAGAACGCAGCAGCAATGGCAGAGAAACACTAGACTCTGTGATGGTGCTTTACTCCCAAATAAAAAATAAAAAAGTGACATCTTTACCTTGAACCCAATCAAAGTAAACTAACAATTAAAGATTCTTTTTTTAATCAAAACGTTTGGAAGCAACACAAGTAAAACACTTTCATATAGCTAGGTTGCTTCATATGAACAGATTCGAAAATATTAACCAATGCATTTCTTTAATTTTTTCACCTATTTTTTCATACAAGGAGCAACCAATTACTTTTCCCCTATAATTTCAATCTTCTCAAGTCCAAGACGAGTTATAAGCACCATCATCACGATATCCAACTGGCTAAAAGCAATATATTTTAACAGTTTCCACCAATTCTCCGGCTTCTCTATGAAGTTACGAGAACAAAATTTCAAAATGTAACAGAGCAAAAGCATAGTTTAAGAAAAAAAACCACTCACATGTCCGAGGTGAGTCTTCAAGCCACGATCCTCAACTCTACAATTTCCATCAATCAATAAGGTCTTGACAGGCAGCTGATTCAACATTCAATCACAGTATAGAAACTTCCACAAAAATCTCTATATTTTGCGAACTAAATTGAAATAAACAAAGTCACCGAAGCACAAGAAAGAGTTATTTAAACCTGATTATCTTGTGGTTTTTTCTTGTAATAAGCTAGAAGTCTAGGCTCAAGAACGAAATATCTCATGTGAATAAAAGATCGACCGATCTTTCTCCTCCCGTACCTCACCATCCACCCTTCGTATATTACTTTCGACATTCTCTCTACAAACAAAAATCAATCAAACAATTCAAGTGTAACTAATATCGCAGAAATCTTAAGCTTCCTGCGCCATCACTGCCCTCTGAAGCTTAAGTGATTTGATCGCCCATAGCGAATCCTGGACTATCGTTATTATCGAATGCCACGCATTTCCCGGGAAAATTGAAAATAAAAACAAGCAAACTTCCAAGTCTAATTCGTTTAGTTTAGGAAATATCAAAGAAACGGAAAATTAGAAATTGATGATAGGTTGTGACGACCAGAATTTTCCGGGTTTCATTTCGGGACGAAGATCGCAACAAACGACGACAAGAACATTGACATGGACATTCTTACTTGAAAATCAAAATTGGGCGGTACTGGAAGTCTGGTATGTAAAGGGCAAGAGAGAGAGTGTGACGAGCACGTGGTGAAATGTCGGAGGTGTTAAAATTGAAAATAAACAAGGAAAGTGAGGGGTTGTTGGTCATTGGCATTGGCGTCAGTACAGGTTCTGGGGATCTGTTGCATCTGTGGACTATGACTAGTTGTTCAAATCTTGGCCTTGATGCCCTCAGTCGCTAGCCAAACAAAACCCGGGCGTTGGTTCAAATTACACGTGACGGTTGCGAAATGGAAACTTCCCTCATTTCACGGGATTCATTTGACAATTAAGTTATGATTTATTTTATTATTTTAATTTTATGAATTTTGTTTTAATTTATTTCAAATGGGGTTGTTTGTTTCTGTTTTTTTTTTCCTGTTTTTTGTTGTCGTTTTTGTAAAAAGAAAAACAGGTAAGTAAAACGTGTTTGGTTTATTCTGTTGCGATTTTTTGTTTCTGAAAATAAAAAAACCACAACAGTTTTACAGAAACCAAAAAACATCGTTTCTCTGAATTTTGACAATAAGTTTTCTTTGACAGAAAACCAGCATATCCCTGCTTTCTATCTCGAAAATAATAATAATAATAATAATAATAATAATAATTAATAATTAATAATAATAATAATAATAAGATAATTAATTTGGTATAATAAAATTAATAATAAAAAT
>JANVCQ010000001.1:17156310-17166945 GCA_025531925.1 Erythroxylum plowmanianum
ATTTTATTTTGTAATAAAAATTATTTATGCATATAAATATTATTTAAAGTATATTAAACAATATGCAAAGCACAATAGATTAATTATTATATAATAAGTAAAACTAATATAAAAATAGATATAAAAATATATAAAAAATCAAATAATATTATATAAATCTCAAAATAAACTTGAAGATGAATTTATGGGTATTATAGAAATTATGTGTAAATAATAAAGATAAAAGGTACTAAAAATATACTCATTAATTAATATGAAAAATCTACCTTAAATAATACTTTTTTAAGAAGCTCCAAATTTAAATCTTTTAAAAAGTTGTATTTTGACTACTCAAAAAATTATATATACTAAAAAAATATTTTTTATTTTATTGTTAAATATTTAATTTTAAAAAAAATTCCCGTAAAAATATACTTATTCTTCCATTTCAAACACAACCCAATGGGGACAAAAACTAGTTTTTCTGTTAGATTCTTATTTACTCGTACGATTTTTAAACTTGTGGAAAGGGAAACAGTCTTTAGCATCTTCAAGCCCCAAGCGGCCACTCTTCGTAGGGTTGAGGTCAGTGAAAAGGACCCAAGACTTCGGCACAAAAATGGAAGCTCTTCAACTCTACCACCGTACATTACACACGTAATTAGGGGACTTGATTTTTGTCCCATTTTTTCTGTATCTATCCTGTCTTATTTAATTTTAACCACTTATTTACGTAAGACTCTACATAAATCAGTACAGAAGAAATGGGGCAGAGGCGTAACTGGGAAGGAGTTGGCGGGAGCTTTGGTGCCATTTGGGTCTGGCATTGAAGCGTCAAAGTCAGTCTAACGCATATCTCAAACGTTGGATGCTTCATAATTCATAGACAGACTCACTTTCTGTGGGGCTCTACGTGGGCGGCTATAGCCACGTTTATGTTGCAAAACTACAAGTCCATGCTTCGTGATCTTGTTCTCGTATTGGATTACATTTTACAAACAGTGGGGTCGACCCAAAAGAGTACTTAATAAAAATTAAGGTTATTATTATAATTATAACTATTTGTTAAAAGCAATGAATGAGTACTATTATAATTAATAATAATTAATTTATAAAAATATTTAAAAAATAAAATTACAATATATTAATTAATTATTAAAATATTATTTTAATTAATGAAGGAATTATATTTTAATTTATTATATTATAACTAATTATTAGTAATAATTTAATTTATTATATTTTAATTAATTAATTCCAATATTGTAATTAATGAATTTTACTGTAATTAATTATATTAATTATATTTTAATTAATTATAATATAATTAATTTATTATATTATATTATTTCAATTAATTATATTGTAATTAATTATATTTTAATTAATTAATTATATTTTAAAAAATTTAAAAAATTACTATTAAAAATGAATTTTATTACTCTACTCGAGAACACGAAGGATTCCCAAAAGTAATATATAATCATCAATTAACCACTTAATCCCTCTCAAAGCCATAAACGGCTGTTTTTCTATTGACCATTTTCTTTGTTGTTTCTCGCATCACCACGTTTCGATTTCTGATCCCACCAGGTCATCACCATCTTTTTCTATCATTATATCAGTATTTTACTAGGCATTGCCCTCCTCCCTCTCTCTCTGTCTCTCTCTCGATCGATCCAAAAGTTCTCTTCTTTCGGACTCTATGCGATTCCATATTCTGTTGATTCTCTTTGATTTTTGAGTTGTAGGTGTTTCAAGGAGCTTTTTGGATCCTAATTATAACGCCTTTCAGAGCTTCGGAGGCTTTAGTGAAACCACATCATGCGAGTACGTGAATGCCCTTTTTCACTATTACCCACTTTTTTATATTCGGTCTCTGTTCCTTCACACACAATCATGACCCCGCATGAACGAAAAGGTTCGCTCCTTCATGTAATTTAGCGACCACTCTTATCTCTTTCTTTATTTCTTGTGTTTCATGTGGCTGCTGGTTTCTCGAGTCTGTCGGATTTGCCCAGCAAAATGTTTTGTAGTTGTTTCTCTTAAACTCTTGAAGGTTGAATTGCATTTCCGTTCCAAACTTTTACTTCTTAGCTTATAAATAAATTCAATTTGCTACTCTTTTTTAATTAACAAAACTAGCTTTCATCAATTGTCTCAAAGTCGTTCTTTGACTTTTCCAATCTAATAGACTTTGAAATAAAAGCGTTTTGAAGCAGGACCAGCTCCAATATGTTTGTTTCCTGAGAAAAGCTCAGGAGAGAATCGAATCGTGCATCTCTTATCAGTTTATAAACTCTATGGGTTTGATTCTCTTCCGTATAGTAGCTGCTGGTTCTTGTATAAACTCAATTCACAGTTAGAAAGGCTTGTAAGTGAATGATTTTATTTCAATTTTTACTTTTGTTTACTGATGCCGTTTCTTTTCTTCTACTACGTCCTTTTTCTCCTTTGACTTTTTGAAATCCTCCATTTAAGCTTTCTCTAATTAATTTACAGTTGCACATATTCTCTGTAATAGTCAAGCAAACAGTTGCTTATCAAGTTGCAAAAAGTCTTAAAGACGAGAATAATGATCAAAAGTGTCCTTTTTCTATTAATATATTCGAGGTACAAATTCTATGGCTAATAATCTAATTATGAATTTAGAACAACTGGCTGACGACAAACAGGAGTCGCAAAGATTTCGTACAATCAATCTCCGTAGCTTGAAGATACAGATCGGTGCACCTTAGACAGAGAAAAGAAGGAAAAGAAGAACAAGAAGCGAAAAGGCCAAAAAGGACAGAAGATGGGTTCTTTCAAGGGTCATGCTTTACCAGGAACTTTTTTCCTGTTGGTTGGAGCATGGCACGCATGGAGCGCTTTGGTTCGGTTTACATCAAACCCAAAGGCCTTTCGTGTCAGGGTTTGGAACCCCGTACCTGGTTATCACGGGAAAGTCAAGTACTTGGAGCTCTATCTTGTGGTTTTTGGTTCTTTTATCGATTTATGCATCGAGTTTTTGTACTCTTCCCACCTCAAGTTTTTCGTCAATGGAGTTCTCAATCCTTCTCACATGAACAATTTCGAGCATTCTGGGATGCTTCTCATGTTCTTTATATTTGGCGTTGTCACTTTGCTATCAGAGAAAACGAGGTTGGTTTCTCTTTACTTTAACGTGTTTTTGCGCTTTCGTTTTGTGGTAATTGATAATATCTGATCACTCGTGACAAATGAAGAAAAGGAAGGGAATTGTGATTTCTCGACATGTGAAGGAAGCATATTAAGCAGAAGTTTTAGTCAAACTAAACCTGATCCAAAGCACGAATGGATCATGCATTTAAAGCAATAATACTTGTCTAAGATTGTTGAAATCACAATTTAATTCCGGACTTTCATTTACTTGATGATTCCTGTTATCTGTTATCAGAAACAAAATACAGAGTTGTACTCTGCAAACTCTATCCTTGAGTCTATAAGAATAAACAACCTTTGAAACCTTACCAGTTCACCTTCTCAAGTCTGTTGGATTTCATTCTGAAGAACTTGGTTATAATCTCCTTTTTCTAAAAGCTAGTTTAATACCATCCAAGTAGCAATCGTTTATTTATTGTATATGTCATCAATATGCATGTTGGGGTGCTCAATTTCAATATACGGGCTCGGTTCATTTATGTTCCCGTCAAGGTAACTACCTTTTCTCATTTCTAAAGTAACAAGAAAGAGTACCTTTAGTGGGCCTTCTATTGAGTCAGACTTACAGCTTTTGTTGTAGTGATTAGGTCCCTGATTGCATAATTCCTTCTTGAATTTTTGATTTGTTCAGCATGATCTATGTCTGCTTCAATCATTAGAAAATGTAATCTATTCAGATTTCAGTGTTTCAAAATAGACCCAAACAGTTACTCCATAAGATGGGTCCACTGTAAAAACTATCTTACTGGAACTGTTGTTGATTTCTGACTACCACAGCAACTATCTCGTCTTAATTTGCAGGCTTCTACCTTTGCCAGATGAAGCTCTTGGTCTTATTGCAGCATCAGCATTTTGTGCAGAGTATCTACTGTTTTATTTTCACTCAACAACTCATAAAGGACTTGAAGGATATTACCATCTCATTCTCGTCCTCCTAATTGGACTTTGCATTTTATCAACTGTGGCTGGTGCCCTCCTCCCATCCAGTTTTCCTGTTGATTTGGCGAATGGTGTTGCTATTACTCTGCAAGGTCTCTGGTTCTATCAAACTGCTTTCACTCTATATGGTCCCATGATCCCAGATGGCTGTCAGCTTAAAGATGATGAAATCACGTGTAGATCAAAGGACAGTGAGGTTCGAGGCGAGTTGCTTGCTAACTTTCAGCTCTTCTCCTTGACCCTAGGAGTCCTTATCATGGTGGTGGCGGCATATGGTTTTGCAGCTTCAAGATACAGGCAATCAAATATTAGAAGCTTACATATGGTTCAGATAAATTAGACTTTCAACAAATTTACCGTCTCACTTACCACCAAGTAAATGTACATCAAAAGGACATGATGATCGCTAGTAGTTCCTTTCATGATTTATCTTACAGATTTGAACTAGATTGACTCTTTTTTTGCTCTTGTTCTAAGATTAGAATCCCCTTTTTGTCAACTTGTTTTGATTGGCAATCATTACTTGTGTACGTGATGCACGCCAGTGAGTCATCATAAGCTGGAAAATTATTATTTAAAAAAACCAACTCAAATTCTTCAATGGCCCAAATTCCTGCAAAAAGCAATCATTCCAGCTGCAAAAAGCAATCATTCCAGCGTAACAATCAATCACCAGATGATGACATTTTACGCAAAAAGGGGAAAAAGCTTACGTGAACTGAAACAACAGAAATGAAGAATACAGTCAAGAAAATTAACAAAACTACAGATTAATTTTATAATTAATCAATACAATTGATAAATTCTAAGATTGTAACATATTAGATTCAATAATTAGATAGATAAATATTTAAAAATTGGGGAACAATTGAATCCATTGTAATTTTCTGAGAAGTAAAGTGACAGAGACGCAGAAAATTGACTACTGTTATTTCAAACCCTAATCAGTAAAAACACATACAATTCTCAATGAAGCGACTGTATTTAAGGTCGGCTAGCAGTAGGGCCTCCTGTGCACTGCAAAACATGGGCCAAGCCTACCCATCATAGCAAGCTCATGAATACAAGCTCAATGACACGTTTGAGAGATATTTACGAAACCTAATTATCTTGACATCAAATTAAATCAAATTAATCGAGATTTGTACAAAATTATGTTTTTTATGCTAGTCTACAAAAATAATGACAAAATTATATCATTCTTCCACTTGGACAGCATAACCAACATCAATGAACAATATAAACAAATCCTCATATTAATATAACAATATGTGGCCACAATAGGATATCAAAGAAGAGCCAACAATCTCTCAATCATAAGTTCAAAATGAGGTTACAAGTACCTCAACAGTATAAAAATCAGATCCGATAGGAATACTGATAAAATATATCCAAGATACCCATACCTCGATGACCTAAACAGAATGTGTCAAAAAGAAATGCACAGAAAAATGGTGATCCGGCTGTACAATTCCAAACAAAATGGCCCAAGCATCCACCCAAAATGCCAACTGGGATTTAACAAAATATCTCAGAACAACAAAATGAGACTAGATACAAAATGTCTCCAACAAAATGTCATATATATACAAACATTTAAACGTATCTGCGCAGTATATCAATAAAGTATATGATAATAATAATAATAGCAACAAGTATAAGCAAAAGTCTTTAAACTGAATAATAAAATAGTCAAATACAATGTTGTTATCAAAATTAACATAAAATACAGACTCCCACTAATCAAAGTCATCCAAAGATCTAAATAGACTCATACGAGTTACATGACTCACAAAAGTTTTAACAGTCAAGTATTTGGTTAGAGAATCTGCTACCATAAGATCGGTGGGTATATACTCTATATGAGTCTGAAAGTCTTTAACATTCTCTCTAATAAATATATATTTTGTATCAAAATGCTTCGAATGCTTGGAGTTCTTTCATATTTGAGATAAGCCTATCACAACAAAGTTATCACAATATATGGTTAGAAATCTGGAAACACTCTCCACAAGATGAAGCTCAGAAATGAAATTCTTCAACTATATTGCCTATCGAGTAGTTTCGTAACAAGTCACATACTCTGCCTCCATAGTTGAAGTTGCTGTAAGTATTTGTTTAATACTTTTCCAAGATACAACTCCTCCAGTAAGCATAAAGATATATCTTGATGTGGATTTGTGATCATCAGGGCAGCCACCATAATCATAATTAAAATAACCTATCACTTCAAGGTGATCAGACATCCTGTAAGTGAGCATGTAATATTCAGTACCTTGTAGGTATCCCAGAACTCGTTTAACAGCTTGCCAGTGACCCATACCAGGGTTGCTTAAGTATCTCCCAAGTACATCAACAACAAAAACAATATCAAGATGTGTACAAACTTGAGCATATATAAGACTGCCAACAGCAGAAGCATATGGGACCTTTTCCATCTCTTACTTATCTTTATCATTTTGAGGACATTGGTTATTCGAGAATTTGTCACCCTTTTGGATGGGTGCACTGCAAGGATTACAAGTCTTCATGTTGAATATATTCAAAGATCATTTCAATATACCTTCTCTGAGACAAACCAAGAACACCCATATCATTATTGGCTAAAAGAATATCATCAACATATAAGACAAGAATAATAATTTTCTCCTAGTATTCTTCAAGTAAATGCATTGATCAACAACATTTTCCTTGAAACCAAGAGAGCAAACAATTTGGTCAAATTTCAAGTACCATTATCTGGAGGCTTGTTTCAGCTCATAAATAGATTTTCTCATTTTACATACCATATGTTCCTTACTTTTCTCAATAAAACCAGCAGGTTGATTCATGAACACATCTCCATACAAATCACCATTTAGGAAAGCAATTTTTACATCCATTTGATGGAGTTCTAAATCAAAATGAGCAACCAAAGCCATCACAATACATAATGAATCTTTAATAGAGACTGGGGAAAAAGTCTCTTTATAGTCTATACTTTCATCTGGTTATACCCATTTGCAACAAATCTGGCTTTGTACCTTTCTATCTCACCTCTAGCATCACGTTTAGTCTTAAAGATCTATTTACACCTATCAGTTTTACAACCATTGGGTAATTCCACCAAATCTCAAACGCTATTCATACTCATGAAGCTAGTTCATCTTCTATGGTTGCCAACCATTATGAACTACGAGGATCAGAAATGACATCCTGAAAAGAAATTAGATCTGAGTCTTCAACTAAATTGAATTCATGCTCCTCCAAGTAAATGTAATAATCTTGAAATTTAGAAAACTCAATGGATTTAGGAATCCTTTCAGATCTCCTAGGTGGAACTACAACCACATCTGGGACTTGAGTATCAATGTCAACTTGTTGAGAAATATCAACATCATTTCCTCGATCAACATCATCATCATGAATCGGAGGAGACTGAATTATCTCAGGATAAAAAACAATAGTTATAGGAATAACAACACGATCCTCTCTAAAATCAACAACATGAGACTCATGCCTTTTATTATGTTCCACGTCCCCTTCAAAATAGACAACTCGATCTGATTCAATGACTCTAGTAGTGTAATTGGGACAATAGAATCTTGAACCTCTTGTGCCAGTACAATAACCAATAAAGTAACTTGAAATAGTTCTAAGATCAAGCTTCTTCAGCTGAAGATTATAAGTCCTCACCTCAGCCTTACAGTCGCAAACACGAAAATACTTCAAACTAGGCTTTTTTTCCTGATATAAGCTCAAAAGGGGTCTTTGGTACAGACTTATTAGGCACATGACTGAAAACATAAACAACAGTCCTCAAGGCGTATCCCCATAAGAACTCTGGTAAGGTGAAGTGACTAAGTATGCACCTAACCATTTCCATAAGAGTACGATTTCGTCTCTCTGCAATCCCATTTTGTTGAGGAGTGTCAGGCATGGTATATTGCGCCTCAATTCCCCAACCCTGCAAGTATCTAATAAAAGGGTCAGGGTTTCTTCCAATTTCATCATACCGACCATAATACTCACCACCTCTATTAGATCTTACACATTTGATTTGCTTCCCAAGTTGCAATTCAGTAACATTTTCAGTGACTTAAAAGTATCTAATGATTCAAATTTCTTATGTAGCAAATCAATCCAACCATATCGAGAAAAATCATTAATAAAGGTGATGAAGTACCTATAGCCTCCCATGGCAATAGGAGTAATGGGTCCACAGATGTTTGTGTGAATTATCTGTAATGGTTCCTCCTTCTTAGTCATTTTCTTCTTTCTTACTTTAACTATAAATTTTCTTTTTAGGCAATCAACACAAGTGTCAAAATCAGAGAAGTCCAAACAATGCAAAATAGTTTCCTTAATCAACCTCTCCATTCTCTCCTTAGAAATATGTCCTAATTGTTTAAGCCACAATATAGAAGATTTTTCAGCAACTTTCCTACGTTTCTTTCCAACAATAGCATTAACATCATCATGTGGTCGGTCAAAACAAGAAGAATTAGCAATTAACATAAACAATCCATCACGCATAATTACAGAACTAACAATAGCAGAATCATAGTACAAAACAATACCATTATTGATTATATGGAAAATGTATCCACAATTATGTAAAAACAGGAACTGAAATCAAATTCCTTCTCATAAAAGACACATAAACAGTATCTTTTAAAAGCAAATCATGTTCACTACTCAACTTCAAGGAAACTACTCCTATGTGCTCAACATTAACATTAAATCCATCTCCTACTTTCACCGTCAACTCTCCTTTATTTGGTTTCTGCCTACTTTTGAACTTCTGCAATGAGTTCATTATATGAATAATTGCACCAGTGTCTAACCATAATGAATTAGGAAGAACATCAACCAGATTGGATTCAAAATAAACAAAGATTTAAGGTATACCTTTCTTCTTTGCCAATCAGTTCTTAAACTTCACACAGTTACGCTGCCTATGCCCATGTTCTTGACAAAAGTTGCAACTTCCATTAAAAACAAGCTTCGACTTAGCACCATAACTCTCACCAGGCCCAGAAGGTAATGTAGGTTTATCATTCGCCTTCTTCTTAAATTGAGGCTTACTCTGTTTGTTTCTATTAAATTTCTTCTTGTCACCACTCTTGTGAAAAGTGTGATGAATACTGCAAGACTTTCCCTTCTTCATAGTATGTTCCTCTTGAATAAGAATGGAAATCAACTCATCAATGCTCCATTCATCTTTCTGAGCATGATAAGTAGTCCCGAGAACATCAAACTTAGATGGAAGAGATTCAAACAACTGCCATATCAGATAATCCTCTCCTAACACAACTTTTATAGCCTTTAACGTGTTATACCAGTTCACAAGCTTCATAACATGCTCACGAACACCAGCCACACCATCATACTTGGTCTTAGACAATAAAGACGAGTAATTAAACTTTTCAATCTTATCAAACTTCTGAAAATTTTCACCAATAGCCTTGAGATAATTTTTGGCATTATTAGTTTCTATGATGCTCTCTTTAATAGTCTTCCCTATTGTGTACTTAATGGTCATCAAACAGACCTTGTTAGAATAAGCCCATTTATCATATTTAGCTCTATCTACAGCGGAAGACTTAGCAGCGGGTTGTGCAGGCTCATCCTCAATGAGACCAACATCAACATTAGAAATCGTTAAAAAAAGATTCAAGGATTCAAGTCAGTCCTCATAATTGGTCCCATTAAGCTTAATCAAAGAATTCAAAGCTAGATATTAATACAATGCAAGGAGATTTAGCAAATATATCAAGAACTAACAAAATTGGGCAAACAACACAGCTAGGTTTTCATGCAATTGCAATCCTGCCTAAGGGTCTCGAATTATAACACATATCACCCAGAGCGTTAAATTATTCCCTAGAGCTAATATCAATAGAATATTGAAAACTTTAAAGACATAATTCAATGAATTAAGCAAAACATTAGAAACCACATTGATAAAAACAAATCGATAGGGTAAGTGCATCATTAACATAGCATCTAATGTATGCCCAATAACATCATAACAGCGATTTGTAATAATTGATCTCACAATAGGCGAGCTCACAATTACACAAAGTGAATGACAGTAGTCCAATAACATTCCCCAAGATTGATCCCATAAGTTCAGTTAGCACCACAATTACAAAATTAACCATAGTAATCATATAATATAACATTATATGCATAAATTACGTCCAAAATTAATTTTGGTGCATAACTACATAACACTAATGGTCTGCTTGGTTCAAGGAATTGAATAGATAGGGAATATAATAGTTATTCTTAGGAATAGAAAAGATAAGGAATAGAATAGAATGAGTGTTACTTTGTTTGATTTAAGAAATGGAATAGATAAAGAATTTCTTTTCCAATGTTTAGTTTAAAAATATAAACTTGGAATAAGAAAAGAATAAGTAACAAAAAGACCAAAAGGTCCTTATTATTATTATTGTTGTTGTTGTTGTTGTTGTTATTATTAATAACTTTATTATTAATTTTATTATTATTATTATTAAATATTATTATAAATTTTCTACTTATTATTAA
>JANVCQ010000001.1:17167045-17183278 GCA_025531925.1 Erythroxylum plowmanianum
TTATTATTATTATTATTATTATTATTATTATTATTATTATTGTTATTAATTTTATGTTTCTTCTATTTATTATTATTATTATTATTATTATTGTTATTATTATTTATTTATTTATTTATTATTGTTATTATTATTATTTATTTTCTACTTATTATTATTATTATTCTTATTATTATTAATTTATTATTATTATTATTAATTTTATTATACGAAATTTATTTTCTTCTTCTTCTTCTTCTTCTTATTATTATTGTTATTATTATTATAAATTTTGTTCTTATTATTATTAAATTATTATTATTATTATTAATTATTGCTATTATTGTTATTTATTATTATTACAAATTTTGTACTTTTTTTTTAATTTTTGTTGTCAAAAATTTCTAGAGCTAATTACAAATTTTGTACTTATTATTATTAATTTATTATTATTGTTATTGTCATTATTATACAAAATTATTTTTCTTATTATTATTTTTATTATTAAATTCCTTATTATTATTAATTTTCTTCCTCTTCTTCTATTATTATTATTGTACAAAATTAATTTCTTATTGTTATTATTGTTATTGTTATTATTATTTATGTCAATTTTTAAAACATTAGTTTTAACTTTGATATAGAATACATCCATGGAGAATCAAGAAAAAAAACCTCTTAATATATTATAATATTTTTTATTTATTCCACTCATGAATATTATGCCAAATGTTAATCTTCATTATGTTCCTTAGATACTATGTTTGTATCCTGGTCAATCATCCATAATGAAAATCAATTAAAAGCAAGTGCATATGAAGAAAAATGTTCTTTTCTACTTGAATAATAGTAAAAGACCAAATTGGTGCAATTCTATCTTCCGGTTGAGAGTTGTTTTCATCATGTAAACAACAATCTTGCACATTCAAGTACAATGAAGGGGTTATGGCCCCACAAGTTGTTTTCTCCTTGACCAAAACAGAAAAGAGGATTATGTTGTCCAGTATGTGAAGAAAATGAGAAGCTCGCATTGGAAAAAAAATATACGTTCAATTTTTAGTATAAAAATGAAGAATTCCAAGTTAGTAATGTCAAGCTAGCTGGACATTTCAATGAACTTTTTTCTCTTCTCAAAAGGCTCATCTTTTTCCCCACGCTTATCTGAGTTTCCTTCTTTGCATTCTTCTAGTTCAACTTACACCTCTTTTTCTCTGAGGAATGACTTGAAAGAACGAAGCCTTCCGATCTCTTATTTCCAGAAACTTGAGCAGTATTTCTATTACTTGGTTAACTGTAAGAACCTGCACTCCAATCAACAAAAAGAAGAGAGTTAAGTAGAAAGGCATGGAGATTTCTGGTCTCATTTGCTTAACCAAGGGAATGAAAAGTTAAATAGCATACCCTACCAGATTCTGGAATCAGAATGAGAATCAGTCAACCCAACTTTAGGAAATCAAGTGACACAATCTAGTCATTCGAAAAAATGCATCAAAATTTAATAACTTCTATGTGTAATTGAATATAGCACTTACACTTTTTGCAAACTCCTTTCAACCATTTTACAAAACTATCTAGATTAGAGCATATCCAGTAAGCCTAGCAGGCATAGTGCATACCATGCATAATCTATTCTATTTACTCCGTAATTGTTTAAGACAAAGTCAATGTTCTAATAGCAATGTTATTCATGTAATCATGTCTCAAGTCTACAAAAGACTTAAAGACAATCTGCAGAATGCCATAAACCTAAGGTTTTAATTTCATAGAACATTTGGATTCTATTTGCCACAAGAATAGCACGCCCACAATAGACCAGCACAGAAACAATATTCATAAAACTTCCAAGAAAATGATGAAGCAAACTAGAAAGCAACAAAACCTGAGAACTTGACATCTTCAAGTAATTTCCTATAGGAAGTTTTGCAGTTTCGATTCCCTGCTCTTCTGCTTTCTTCATCATTATGCCCTTCCACCGATTACGATCAACCAAACCACCAATAATGTATACTTTCTTTGGGTCAAGTTCATCTAGCACTGTCTCAGAATTTGCTGTAATATATACCATATTCTCCTTCTGATCTTGCAATGCTTCAATGTAAGATTGACTTTCCTTCTTAATTATCCATTTGTCAAATCCTGGAAGTCTTTGCAACTGGGCCTCAATTTCCCCACTGTAGCCAGTCAACTAGAGGTGACCAGGGTTTGCACATCTGCCTTTCACTGCATAACAAACAGATGATGATTCTTATATCTATTCAAATTAAACCTAACCCATGTTTTGAAAACCGGACCAGACCGGCCGGTTCGACCGGTTCGATAGGTGACCGGTCTGCTATCTGGTCCGGTTCACTCTTAAAAATCGATTCTCAATTGAACCAGTGAGAACCAGTCAAAACCGGTCAATTGACAGGTCGAAACGGTCCTGTTATATAGGTCCGACAACTGGTTCAATAAATTTTTATTTTTTTTATTTTTGGTATATTTTTATATTTTTTTAATATTATTAATATTATATATAATTAAATATAATTATTGCATAATTTCCGATCGAACCGGTCAAACCGATAACCAATAAGGCCTCCGGTTTGTTGTCCGATCCGAGTTTCAAAACATTGAACCTAACACTTAAATCACTCAAACCAAGTTCAACTTTAAAACATAACACACACATTTCATCAAAAACAATAAAAAGATTCAAACTTTCACTCCATTATAAAGAAATTACACACTCCGCAACATACGTACATAACAAAATCACAAGAAGAATCGAGAACCTGTTGAACGAGGCTATGGATTTCGTTTTCATTCATTAGATGGGCAAACTCAAGATCAATAACAATGTTCTGACCCACTTCTTTAGCTCTTGTGAGCCTTCCAATCTTGTAATCGGTCCTACAACACATTAGATGATAGAGATAGAACGAGAAACAGATAATGAAGGAGAAGGCGGCTAGCAGGTGTAGTGGGAACAAAACCCAACTTGTAATCGGTCCTAGAACACATTAAATGTGATTCCCTCTCCAGACCCTACCATCCATAAACATTCAAACAAGTATCGTAATTTTGTGAATCATATGATGCCTGTTTCTCCAACTAACGCTTTCTTTTTACGAAAATAGCTACTTACAGAAGACAAAAATCATGAACTGGAGAAGAGAATCACGAGCTTGAAGAAGAGCCCAGTCAGTTCGGGGAGGGAGGCTCATCAGACGTCGAAGAAGGAGAAGTTTCGGGAGGCTTAACGTGAGAAGGATAAATTCGTCTTGAAAAGAATAGATAGTCGTCGAATAGATAAAGATGGGCTGGGGAAGGGTTTTATGTATTCTTCAAATTTTAAGAATAGGCATTCTTAAAGATTACCTATGCTATGTTTAGTTTTTAACCAAATATGGCTTTAATAATAACGTAGGAGTAGCAAAGAAATAGAATTGTTATTCCTTTCAACCAAACATATTGTAAGAGTATATAAGACCCCACAAGTCTAAATAATACTAGAAACAAGTATAAAAATTTTCAAGAAAAATTTGGAGAGTAGATTATATTTTTATTAATTTTAAAATTCAGAAAAAAATAAACATAAAATTTCTAGCATTTAAAAAATTCAAAAAAAATCATAAAATAGAATTGGGCAGGTGAAGCAAACAGGAACAATTTGGAGAAAAACTCGGCAACAAGAGCCACCACGTGCCACCACCGCACATGGGGAATGTCCAGTCAGGTAGGGCTACGACTTCCTCGCCCGATTAACTGGTATTCAGGTTGCCCGACTCGATTCACGACCCGATTTGGAAAAACTTCCATAAACTTTTTCAATTTTAATCCATTTTTAACAAAATTGGTGTCAATAAATTCAAAATTTAACGATTTATAAAACCCCTCAATCAATTTAATAAAAGAAGCTACTGAATAGGTTCTGAAAAAAAATGAAAGAAAATGTTTTATGGTTTGATTTTTTTGAAGTTTTTGAAGTTTTCAAAAGACAACAACAAATTTAACAAACCTATCACATGCTTTGACATCAAACCAAAATAAATCAACAATAACACAATGATTTCACATCCGAAAATTTTGAAATTCCATGAAATTAATATCTCAAAAATTACACAAAATTAGTAGTTACAATTAGGGTTAATACCGCTCTGATACCAATTGAAGAAAATTAACACGAAATTACAGATTAATTTCATAATTAATCAATACAATTAATTAACCCTAGAATTGTACATACTCGATTCAATAATTGGATGGATAAATATCTGAAAATTGGAAAACAATTGAATGTATTGTAATTTTCTGTGAAGCAGAGTGTCAGAGACGCAAAGGATTGACTATTGCTATTTTAAACTCTAATCAGCAAAAACAAATATAATTCTTAATAGAACGACTGTATTTAAGGTCAGCTAGCAGTAGAGCCTCCTGTGCACTGGAAAACATAGGCCAAGCTTACCTATCATAACAAGCCCATGAATACAGGCCCAATGTCACGTTTGAGAGATAATTACCAAATCCAATTATCTTGACATCAAATTAATTCAAATTAATCAAAATTTGTATAAAATTATGTTTATTATACTAGTCCATAAAAATAATAACAAAACTCTATCATACAGGACAGCTGGAACAAAAAAGGATCGATAATCATTCAACAGGAAGGCTGGTGACGACAAGCAGCAAGAAAATCGGAAGACCTTACATTACCAAAAGTTCCAAGAAGAAGAAGACCACCCTACGAAAGACAACAGGGATAATTACGATATCTGGGTAATACAGCAAAATACTCGGAGAATGTAAGAATAATCCGTCTTCGGCAGTTCTGAATATTTACTAGAACAGATGGGAGAACAATATGAACATGCCAATCTCCAGCCTTATACAGTAAGACATTGATGTTTTCAGTGCTAACATTCAACTCGGTTATGCTAATATGCAAATTCTTAAAGGACAGCAAATCAATTTTGTGTCATCTTAAGATATGTATGTCGCACGAAGATCAGTGAGATCTGATTCATGACAGTTCTTTTGCTTGAATTGTGTACAAAAGACGAATAGATCCTTTAGAACATTATCAAAAAGTTTTGAGTCCATATAGGGCCTCGAACACTTCAAAATATAACTTTCGTGTTAACATGACATGAGATTGATATTATACTATGCCCTGGAGGTTTGTGTTGTACTTCTCACAGTTGAAATCTCTATTCAAGTCATACTTATGAGTAATAAGCTTCTCAAAATACGTTACGTAGTTTGATCCAGATTAAAATTAATAGATCAAATTTAAATTGATTAAATTTCCGTTTAGATTCAATTTGAGATATATGTTCGAAATCTTTTCTCGGATCGATGTTTTTTGAATTTAACTTCTCAAAATAACATTCCCTTGGTTTGTAATTATAAGAAATTCAAGATCAAATCAATGTTTTTAGCAAGTGAAACTAAATGGACATCTTTTGAAAACAGTCCAAACCACCGAGACACATATCGTCATTCCTAACAACAAATAAACGCTGATCTTGAAACTCCGCCATACTTTTTGACATTACTCAAATACAAGGTGAAACACAATAGTAAAGAGAAAAAACATACATGTCCCTTTGTCGAAAATATTAACTTCAATTAAAGCTTTCTTATTTTAACATGATATTTTTAGAGGGCTGAAGAAGGAACTTGTCCAATAAAATCTTTGATTGCACTTCTTGTAGTGCATGGCTCTTGTAAAACTAAAGGTTCACATCTCCATGTAAAGACAAGAACTCATCCTCCAAATTGAGAAATACGAATTTTTTTCTATTCGTGCATACAATCAGGGAAACACTAAAAGTTCTGTTTTAGTTTAGTTTAGATCGTACCACATTGAATACTTCAGGACTCAAAGCGTTTGAAATGATGTGTATATTCAACGCAATAGGTAGAGTATATATAAGAAGTATCCGATCGGTTATATGATAATAGGAGAAGATTAAGTTAAACCTCTCCATTCTAAGCACGTATCTTTCTTGTATAGTCTTTTTCCCAGGTTAGGCTAAATGGAATAATTGACTATACAATACAATCTTATCACATCTCTAACTGAATAACACTCCCCCTCAAGCTCAATTTTACGGATGATACATGAGCTTTGAAAGTAATTGATTGAGAGAAGTTGGTTGGAGAGCTTTAGTAAATACATCCATGCTTTGTGAAGAGTAGCTTGATTATCATCAAAAGATAAATATGCAAGATGTAGAGAGATATCTAATTCTCGTAAGAGGGTTTGTAACAAGGTAAGTTCACTATCAACATTTTTCATGGCACAATATTCAGTTTCTGCAGAGGAGCGAGAGACTGTTGATTTCTTATTTGTATGCTAAGAAAGAAGACTAGGACCTAAAAAGAAGTAGCCAGTTGTTGATTGTCGTGATATAGGACAAGATACCCAATTGACATCATAATAAGCATGTAAATGTAGAGAAGAGACAGCTGAGAGTATGAAGATAGGAGATAAATACCACCTGATAGAGTAAATACACTAATAAAAGAAATTGAGATAAAAGGAACACACAAGATTTAACTAGAAAATCCCTTAACAAATATGGAAAAAAAAAACCATGGGTAAAAATAGAAAACTTTCCACTATAACAAACAAATATACAAAAGGAAGATCTCACAATTCACACCAAAAATTATACATAAGGTTATGGGAAAGAGATTTTGGGATGTGTAAAACCTTAAACATATGCCTCCTTATATAGCCTCAATGGAGGCTATTATGTTCTCTCTTTACCAATAACCTTGTGTATAATTCTTAGTGTGGATTGTGAGATTTTTCTCTTGTAATATTTGTTTTCTATAGTAAAAATTTTTCTATTCTTGCCTGTGATTTTTCTCCATTTTCGTTAAGAAGTTTTTCACGTTAAATCTTGTATGTCCTTTTTATCTCAATATATTTTATTGGTGTGTTTGCTATATCTGGTGGAGTCCATTTCCTATCAGTGGCACCAGAGTTATCTGTTGCTTCTTAGAGTGTTGATGGTTCTCCATCTTCTGTTAGGAGATAATATGCAATATTGTCCTCCATAATATAATCAGACTATCAGGTTGGGATTCTCCTTTCACGGGTTGACCGTCGAACTTTTATATTTTTATATTCAACCAGTTCTTGCACCTCGTGATCTGATATAGCTTCAGTAGAATCTTTCTATTCAGTCTTCCTTTCTTCCTAAATCGTTACAACTTTAGAGTTTTCTTTAGACATGCTATTTTGATCTTTCTCTTGCGGTTTATCTTCTGCAAATATGACATCTCTGCTAATAACGAGCATGTAGGAAGTGGGATCCCACAGTTTTGTGATACTCCATCAGCATACTCCATTAATCTATATTTCTTAGATTTCGGATCTAGTTTTGTGATATCTTGGGTATTATACATCACGAAAATAGGACTTCTAAATGTGTGTAACTGAGAATAATCTGTTGGTTTATTGGTCTACATCTCCATCGATGTCTTCAAATCAATCGATCTTGTTGGTGATCAATTAATCACATAGTAAGCGGTCTTCACTGCTTCTACTCAGAAAGACTTTGCCATACTTGCAGTTCTCAACATGGCTCTAGTTCTTTCAATCAGAGTTTTGTTCATTCACTCTGCCATTTCATTTTGTTGAGAAGTCTAAAGCACCATAAATTGATATTTGATGCCTTCTCAATTACAAAAATTAATAAACTCATCACCAATATATTCTCCACCATTATCGATCTTGAGGCACTTTATTTTCTTCCCCATCTCTAACTCAATTTGTGCTTTAAATTTTGTGAAGATTGGAAATATATCTCCCTTTCTCTAGATAAGATACACCTAACATCTTCTGGAGTAATCATCAATAAAGGTTTTAGGTTAAAGTGTGGTGTTAAAGTCCATGAGTATCACAAGGGAAAGACATACATTATAACAACAAATTTACTGCCTAAATGAGGTCTGGTTAGATCATGGTAAGATGAAGTAGTCAACTAATAAGGCATTTGTATGAGGTAGGGTTTGATAAAAGTTCGCCATACTCAATGGATAAATTGTGAATGTGGTCAATCGGAGTTGCAATTGGTTTGTTAGCAAGAAAGCCAACATCTTGTAAAATTTATAAGTCGTACTTACTATTGATTAAGAAAAACTTCAACCTTTGACCGCTATACTTCAATGCTCAAAAAATATTTTAATCAATGTTTTAAAAACTAAATTGGATATCAAACCAATTAAAGGACATATTTAAGGTTTACAAGTTCTACCAGTATTAAACTGTTATAAAACTATTATATAATAAAAAAGAAGTAAAAATAACAATAAAAATTAAAATTGAATTTCTAAAGGTGATTGTGTCTCATCATCATCAAAAGTTCAAAATTTTCCAACATTATCCAAAGGCTTGTAAACTACGTTTTTATCCAAAGTATCTGCATCAACTTCTTCTATTGCATTCAAATAAATTCAAATTAGTAATATATGTAATTATTCTCAATTGTAAATTTGTAATACATTATACTTTTAAGTTAAATATGATCAAAATAAAATGTGAATTGACCATCAGAAGTTGTTCTTAATTTATTCATTGTGAAAAATGCATTTTCTTCATTAAATTCAATAATGAAAATAAAATTAATGAAAAATAAAAACAAATCATAAAATACATGTTTTTCATTTTTAGATTATAAGTAATGTAAACTATTGATTCTTTAATGTTCCAAACGATTTCATTTCTTTGTATAAATACGTTTAAAAACGCTCAAATTATGTTCATAACTTAATAAATAAGTTGTTTGATTGAATAATCTAATAACAAGTTTTCTCAATATTGGAGCACGTTTATCGAATAATCTCCACAATTCGTGTGTATTTTAAATTAATAGTTATGGGAAATAAAACTATCTATTATTAATAAGTAAGTGATGATTAAAAGTATAAAAACTTACTAGGCTATATTTTTTTCATCATAAGTTCTTTCTATACAGATAATCTAACAAAACTCTCTAAACATTTACGATACAATTTAATTTAAGTTGTCACCTATGATTACTCTTAATAAAGAAAATACCTTTGCAGTCAATCACACCACCCATAATATAGTTTAAACATGTGTCTCCACTATATAAGAAATAAAGATTAAGAAAATAAATTGCTAAGTGGATCATTTAAGTAAGATGTTTATCCATCACGGGTCAAGAATATCTACATAAGGCTTGTACAATTTCTTCTTCCCTTCTAAAAGACTTATAATTGTTTTGTGAGCTCATATATATGTTTCTTTTCATGTGAGTCAACAATCCTTAATAGCTTTATTAACAGAGCTACAATTTTCACAATGATCAAGCAGACATCCTAAAATTTATTATCTAGAATAATAGCACAAATTTCTTTTCCTTTCGCACTATTTGATAACTTATGACTTGAAATTTTTTTACTTATCACTAAATTTTAAAGTTGTTGTCTATGTTTATAATCGTTTCAAAGTAATAAATGTAGCTCCAAACTTAATAGCAATAGGATGCATGATCTCAACCTAATTTCCTTACTTTTTTAATCAAGACAAAAATAATATGATTATACATAAAAAATGTGATCTTAAATGCACATGAAGCAAGATTAGAAATATGTTTCATATCACCAATATCTTTTAAAATAATATTTATATAACAAGTAGCGCATGGATACCAATAAATATGCTCATACTTTGATTATCATAAGTATTCAATTGATACATAATTAGTTGCATTATTTATAACAAAATGGATAACATTCTTTGGTCCAACCCACTTAACAATTTTACAAAATAATTCAGATAAAGCACGAGCACATTTTACCATATCAAAAGCATCAACAAACTTGATAAAAATTGTTCCAATATTATAATAATCCAATAAATTAATCAAAATCTTTTGTTTTTTTATCAATCCATCAATTTGCATAATAGTGCATCCTGGTGATTTCTAGCTAAACTTATATGTATCCACAATTAATTAACATTCCTTTTTTAAATCTTAAAGCAAAGGCGCATGTATCTTATAATAAGAAGGTACCTTAAATTCCAAACATATCAATGTTGTAGCATCTATTGCTTCTAAAAAAAAATGGTAAATTTAAAGCATTTAAAGGAACAATTAAATGATAAAATCATCTAGCCCATGCTTGTTTACATCACAAAACAAGATCTTTTTCAACCAAAACAATTTTTAAACTTGGTTGAGAATCAAGAGTAGTTCTTTAAGGAAAATCAAAATTTATATCAATAATAGTTTTTCCTTTTTTCTTTATCTAATACTTGTTGTGCTTCACTCCAAAAGATATATTATAAGTCTCTTTCTATATTTCTTTTTTACTTATTGTTGCAAATAATTTTTAATCCTCTCAAATACATCAATAGTACTTTTTTTTATAAGAAACAATATTAATTTAACACTAGCAATTTGTTCTTTTATTCTATAAATTCCTCTCCCTTTAATTATTATACCAAAAATATACAATTATATTAGATATTCCCATCAGATGCTTAAGAAAAAGAAAAGTAAATTCCATGTTGGATTAGACTTACCACAAGTAGAGGATGCTAAGTTTATTGGATCTTTTTATAATGATTCCAGATTCTCGATTATAATTTTAACCTAAAAATATAAGAAAATATTTTTGTTAGTTTTGTACAAAAATAAGTCGCAACAATAACTAGAACAAATATAAGGCACAAAATAATGAACCAAAGAATAAAGATGAAAAGAAATGATATCAGATACAAGTCTAAAAGCAAATATACCCATTAACTTTGTCTTTTTGATTCTTGTGTCTTTTATATCTATTTGATACTATGAGATTAGACCTCAATCACTACAACCAACAAAAGAAACAATAGTAAAAAGGAGAATTAACTTGTGATCTTGACCAATTATTAAAACACTCGTCCGGTTTAATCATAAAAACTAGAACTATCTAACATTTTGATTCGATTTTTAACTTTCTGGTTCGATTTACTTTAATAATTTTTGGTGTTAAAAATAGATCAATTTATTAATTAATCAGTTATTTTTGTAAATTAATAAGTTTTTATAAACTAAAATAAATCAATTAATTTCATTCAATAATATCTTTTTTCAATTGTAAATTAATAAGTTTTTATAAACTAAAATTAATTAATTAATTTTTATTAATAATCACTTTTTAATTAAACTTTAAATTTTTCGATAGGTAAGAAGAATCACTTTCAATCATATTTTAAATTTTTAAATTTTATTTAATCTTTAATCTGTTTTACAACGTCTAATTTCGATTGAACTTTTTTAAACCCTAAACATCTTATCTTACTAGTTTAACTTCCAGTTTGATTTTTAAAACATTGATCTTAAACATAAGGAATCAAAGTATATATAGAAGACATAGGAAAGAGGTTTACAAGAATTGAAAACATTAAAGTGAATCAATTCAAATAGGAAATAAAAGTTGAAATCTTTTCTAAGATTAAATAAATCTAAATAAGTCACTAAAAAGTTAAGTATGGTTAAAGGACCCTAAAATTAAAGCTTAAATATTACTTCTCAGCACACTCTAAAATTATCCTAAACAATTACTTACATGTACTAAATTACTAATTAATAAAATTTTCTATATCCTTTATTAAACATACTTCTTTAAAGTCTAAACATCACTCTTTAACATACTATTAAATTATCCCAAACAAAATTACTTATCTATACTAAATTAATAATTAATAACTTTTTCAATGTCTTTCTCTAAACATACTTCTTTAAAGCTTAAGCATTACTCCTTAACACACTATTAAATTACCTTTAAAAAATTACTTATTTGTACTAAATTACTAATTAATAACCTTTTAAATGTCCTTAATTAAACATCATTCTATAACATACTCTTAAATTATCCTAAACAAAATTACTTATCTATATTAAATTACTAATTAATAACTTTTTTATTGTCCTTCTTTAAACATACATTTTTCAAAGTTTAACCATCACTCTTTAACATCCTCTTAAATTATCATAAACAAAATTACTTATATATAGTATATTTCTTATTAATAGTTTTTTAATTTCCTTCTTTAAATGTACTTCTTTAAAGTTTAAACATCACTCCTTAACACACCCTTAAATTATCCTAAACAAAATCACTTATTTAATATTTACAATAAATTACTAATTAATAGTTTTTTTAGTGTCCTTTAACTATACTTCTTTAAAGTTTAAAATTTTGATCAACAAATACTAATATTCTTAATGTGTCAAGATAATTGAAAATTATGCCTTCTTCTTATTTTAAATCTTACTATTTATTTCAAATATGATCCAAATTACAACATAATAAGATCCCAAAAAGAAAATTCCAATTTCAAGGTCTGCATTGCTTTTGTCTTGACAGGTGGTTCGATGCTTATCGTGAAACATTAGTGGAAGAAAGTTCCTCACGTCTCTCGCTTCTTCTGGATCTCTCTTATTCCTTTTAGTGTGTGATTTGCTTTTTTTTTATAGAAGGTAATGGTATTGGAAATTTTGAGAAGGTTTAGGTATTTTGTTTGTTTAACCTTAACTCGCAGATGATTCTTTATATCGTTCTTTGTGCCTTCTATATTCTCTGCGCTCTTTGTCTTTCAATTCATCGTGTCACTTTCGTGATTTCCTTTTGCATGTTGTAAAGGTTCCTCCTTTTTATATTCTTGATCTCCATCAGCATATTAGAGAAGATTCCAACTTGCTCTGATGATTGACTTGCTACTGGGTATGTAATTTCTTTGTGATTATGACTTCTCGGATACTACCCAAGATATGTTGTTCTGGTGCTTTGTTTCCTTGTTTAATTTCGTTATTGTAGAGAAATGTCATTAGTTCTCTACCCACCTTATGAAGAAGATCCAGAAGTGCCTATTTATAGGAATCTTGCTCAAGCTTTAGAAGGAACACTGCTCATTTCTGTGCCTATCGATGACCCAGTTCTCGCTAAAGCAGAAGAAAACATAGTTTATGGTTCTTCACGGTTCAGAGAAGATCGATCGATTTATTATTTAATAAGCCACTTTTCATTTGTAGCAATCAAAAACAAAAATTAAACTGACAATCAGGCCAGTCTTAGCTTAATTTAGTAAAATCATCTATTTTAATGGGCCTAAATCTTTAATATTGAATCAATGTGAGAGAAATTGCTTAAGAAGTGAGATAATAAAGGCAGAAAATACGTTCGCTTGAGCAACAAATGCGAGATGTGGAGCCAATTAGGCATAATGGGGTCTGGACCAGACCTCAAGAGGGATTGGTGAAGTTAAACACAAACGGAGTGGTCAATTCGGCTTCTCGTTGTGCTGCAGCTGGTGGATTATTGCGGGATGGCTCCGGACATTGGTTGGGAGGTTTTGTGCACAATATAGGTTCCTGTCAGCCGTTAATTACAAAACTGTGGGGAGTACATATCGGCCTAAATCTAGTGTGAGGTTTGTGTTATAAAAGAATTGAGCTCGAAGTGGACGCTTTGGAGGTAGTCAATATTTTATCTGGTTCAGGAGACTTGAGCTTGGGAGGTAGTTCATTGGGAATGGTCATTCGTGAGCTCTTGCCAAGATCGTGGGAGGTAAAATTTTGCTACATATTTAGGGAAAGTAATAGTTGCGTGGATTAGTTAGTTCATGTTATTAGGTCTTTTGATATAGGAATTTGTTGTTTTCAGTATCCACCTTTGGGTTGTAACTCATATGTCCTCGCAGATATGGTTGGGGTCTCATCCCTGCAATTAGGCATGTAATAGGGAATTTCTCCTTTTCCAAAAAAAAAACCCTCTAGTTGAGAAGAGCCTTAATTAGCTACTAAACATGCTTTGTAGCATTCAATAAAACCATCGAGATTATACTTTATATGATACACTCATTGACACCAGCCTTTCACTTGGAGGTAAAACATCCAAAGTCCAAGTTTTATTATCCTGTAATGCTTTTGTTTCTTCTTCCATAACCTTCTCCAATTTGGAACTTGTCGAGCAATGGTAAAAAAAGGGGGGTTCAATATGCTTTATAACGAAATTAAGGAAGTAGGAATGGCTATGTGAATATGTACTTAAGCAAAAATAACAAGAAATGAGATATTGCGTACACTACAAGAAAATTGCAGAGTGGCGACGAAAATTTAGCGACGAAATAGAAACCGTTAGAAATTAGCGATAAAAAGTATATTTCTGTCGCTGATGGTAAGTAATTTAGCGACGGAAAAAATATTTGTGGGCAAATATTGAGGAAAAGCGTGGCGGCAAAATTTGTGCGAGAATTAGCGATGGAAAAATACATCCGTCGGTAATTGAGATTATTTAGCGACGGAAATATCTGGGCTTGTTATGTCGGTCAGTAATATTGTCGTCGGGAAGACAAGACTTTGGTGAAGAAAATAATGGGCGTCGAAAATTGTGTCGGTAAAGCATCGTATGGTTGAGACGTAAACGACGTTGTCTTAAATAATAAGGATGTTTTTATGTTTACCAAAATGACGTCATTTTGGTTTATATAAATGACGTCGTTTTGGCTTATATAAACCAAAACGATGTCATTTTAGATAACTTAAATTGAAGTTGTTGATGCTAACCAAAATGATGCTGTTTGGGTCAAACCAAAACGACGTCGTTTTGGGTAGCTTGCAAATCATCCTGCATATAACCAAAACGATGTTTAACCAAAATGACGTCATTTCGGTTAGGTTGAAGAGCATCCCTCATATAACCAAAATGACGTCGTTTTGATTTAAATCAAGACGACATCGTTTTGGTGGGGTTAAATAAAATATAACCAAAATGACGTCATTTTGGTTTAAATCAAGACGACGTCGTTTTGGCTAACTTGAAGAACGTCCTTCATATAACCAAAACGATGCCTTTTTGGCTACAACCAAGAGCGTCCTTTTTATAACCAAAACATCATTTTTTTTGGTTAAACCATCCGGTATCTGACGCTACACGGGCAATCGACTAATCCAGATTAAACCAAAATGACGTCGTTTTAGTAAGCTTAAAGAACACAGCTCCTCCCTCCCTTTCCCGACCTGGCGCGTGCCTTATTCTCCTTCTTCCTCCTTCGGACGCAACTCCTACAACCCACGTCGACTCGCCTCCGCCCTCCGACCAACTGCTGCGTCTCTGGCCGGCATTAGGGGTCGTCTTCTCTGGCGGTGTTGGTGAAGGTAAGGGCATCTTCTCCGATGGTTTTGGTGAAGGTAAGTCGTTATCCATGGATTTGATTTTTTCTTCTTTTTGGACTTAGTTGTTGATTTGCTGTTGACTTAATTGGAATTCATTGTTATTGTTTTAGGGTTTGCCGTGTAAATAATGGAAAATGCTGTCTATTTGTGTTTAGTTAGGGATGATAATTTTGTGCATATCATGTGTTCGATGAAATGTTTTCTCATTTTTCATCCACCTTTTCTCCAATTTTTTATAATCTCATCAAAATTGTTATCACAAACAATTTACGATGACTAAAAATCACTGCTAAAAGGGATAGAATTTTTGCTAAAACATCTTACCTATGTGAAGTTTTATGCATTTTAAGAGATTTTTTTTGTTAATCTCTATAATTTTCTCTTTAATCTACTACAAAATAAATAATGAGGAAATACATGAGACAAACTTCATATACCAGAGATGGTGCGTAAAGATTCAGTTTTGCTAAAATTGAGCTCTTTTTTCTTTTTTTTTTTTTATGGGCTTTACATATGTAGTCATAACAAAATCCTAAAATAACACAATTGTCTTTTGAAAGATGACAAAGCACAAATATGTAAGTTTCACTATAATTCTTTAACTAAGGAAATAGATAGACCATTGATGGAAGAATTTACTTTTTATAAATCAAGGAGTGCATCCACCTAATGGAAATGTTAGTCCATGGTGAAAAAGAAGAATATTGAAAAAATTGGGCATAGGTCGAGCCAACGCGATGAAAATGAAGATAGTGATATATATGGTGTTTAATTATTTAACCAAAAATAAAATCACTTCTGTAAGTTATTATACAATACCTATATTCATTGACATAGAACAAGGATTAATTACATGGTGCTTCATGTTAACAATGTTAATGATAGAGTTAACAAAGTTTGTTAGTATTACAAAATTGAATAAGATTTCATATTTAAAATATAATTTACTTGATTTTATATACTGCATGTTGTGTATACCAAGTTAATTAAGTTCCTTAATAGGGACTAATGTTATTAGTTTATATTTAAAATAAAAATAAAAGTTGTGTATTAATGTGTTTAATGT
>JANVCQ010000001.1:17183378-17200444 GCA_025531925.1 Erythroxylum plowmanianum
AAATCTTCCCATAATCTTCATGTTTAATGTCTCCAGCATGTTTGAAGATTATTGCCTTATTGATTTCACCATGATTTCAATCCACAACACCTGAAATGATTTCTTAACCAATTCTATACATTTTATTATTAAAAAAACATAAGTGGGATTTAATTTGTCAACCACCATTGGTCCAACAAAAACCAATCAATTTAGACAGAATCAATGCAATTCCATCCTAGATTATTCAGAATGAAGCAAAAAGATTGACATCAGAAATGTTCATTGAATGTTTCCAAAACATTAATTCATGGACTGAAACCCACAAAGTCTTTCATTACTATGCACAAAATAAAGGCAGGTTTGGACCCAAGGCAATAGTTTTACCAGAAGCCAACCCATTGACTACATATTTACTCTTTCAAAGTGGATTGATTGATACACTGTATGTAATCAACACTCAGATCCTCTCTGAGTTCCCTCTCGGATTTACTTAAGCAGTCAAGAATTATAAGGATAGATTTGCAAAGAATCGAGAAATATATATCAAGATATGGAGCAGTTATCCTATATTCAAAGCACAAGATACCATTAAGGATGCAGATATTTTGCTATCTCGCATAGCATTAATTATAATTGGAATCATCAATGGAACTTATCCTCTTATTGATACACCTCCTAATCATCCAATTGATTGGGACTTGATTAATCAGTTTAATCTCAATTGCATGGAAGGAGTTTATCTACAAGCACTACGAATTGATGCAGAATCTATGATTCGAATCAATTACAAAGGATTTAATCTATTGATGATCTCACCATATAAACAAACCATACAGCCCAATGCAGTACAATTGGTCAAACATTTCATGAGCCCATTTAACAATCTTGAATGAATATTTGCAAATTTTAATCCTACATGGAAGCAGGCTATCTGTAAACAAATGCAAGGCTATAAGGATCATCACTGCAACTATTGTCCTTCCACCTCACAAGCAACAGAGCATGAGACAAACTCAATCGAAGCAATAATTGAAGAGTAAAGCAAGGAAGGGAATCTACTTTTAGTCAGGATTGATATAATGTAGACCATTGACGGTCAAGAAAGCAGAAGCATCTGCTTTCACTTTACTTTTTCTTTGTCGTATATGTACATTATCGGTTGCTTTTCTTGTTTGCTTTTTACTTTAGTTTTTTCTTTTAGTAAAGTTGTCGGCCATCTAGTCGGCCAGTACGTTTGTCGTTTTCTTCCTAGGATGTCTATATAATGTAACCTCTTCAGCCTTTCAAGGCACGATGAAATAAACTTGTCTTTCTTTCATACTCTCTTTCTCTCCCGATTGCTATTAACCTAAGGATTGGCATCAAAGCTTCAAGGGAAACGAAAACAGGTATGAACTTAAGATTTGTATTATCTAGCTGTCATCATTATAATTTTGTTTAGATCATTTATTTATTCATGGATGAATATCCTTATGTTTCATATTTTCAGTATAAACAACTTTTAAAGCAATTAATCAAAGATGAATATATCAAAGATGAATATTATAATCAACGAATTGAAGAACACACTCTTTTTATTGAAAACACTCCAGTCACTCCCTTTAATCAGAATGAAGTTTCCAAAAGATTTTATTTCATTTGTCATTTTCAGTGTTTAAAAGAATATAATAAGAAACAAAGACAAGATTTTCAAAACAAACTTAACAATTTAATAGACTAATCTCTTTTTCTTTATTTTCATATATGGATTCCAGTTATTTTAAACGTAAACGATATTTGAAAACTGCAATCCAAGAGACATATGATAGAGAAGAAGAATTAGATGAATTACTCATTATATATCATGCACAAAATAAACGAGCTCATAACAGTATGGATGCAAGGACATACAGACAAATGTATGAAACTGCTACTTCTCAAATAAAAAATAGAAGAAAAACTGAAGAAAATCATACATATTGGATTAATAAACTTCAGCTAAAATTAGAAAAAGCTATTGCACATAATGATCAAACTTGACTCTTTCAAATTCATCAAAATTTATTAATAATGAAACATGTTCAAAAAACGTAATACACAATTTGACAGAAATTTCAAAACTAATTTGTTAAATGGAAGATCAATATATTCGACGTATTGGTGAAGGAATTTACGTTACTGAATTAGATGGACCTATAAATAAAGTTAAAGAATTAAAAAGAAATTTAGATAGTTATATTGATATGATACATGAAGATATTGAGTATGATCAAAACAATATGGACAATTTACGAGAATGCGAACGCAAAATCGAACTTATAGTTCATATCATAGAAAAATTAAATCAATTTATTGAAAGAGATTTACGAAATAATTAATTATGCATCATTTTGCTTTTTGATATCAATAAATTATCTTCTTTTTCCTAACCTCATCTTGATAAATATATGTCATGATTCAATTATCAGCTTTCATTAAGTTTATTTCTCTCTGTATTCAAACTATACTTCCTTTTATTCAGTTCTTTAATTTTCTCATTTATTTACTTATTTTTTATTTAGTTGCTTGTACGATTGCATTTCCTTCTTTTCAATTAAATGACTACTTTTTCTCTTATGATAGATATGTTACACCTCTTATGTTTCAACATCTTCTAGATAAAATATTTGAACCTGATATCGATTATCATAATTTGGAATAATTATTCATAGATTATAGATAAATATGTCATTATTATCATTATTATCATTGTTCTATCTGTCAACAATCTAATTGTTGTATTTATCAACAATTAGAGAAACAAATAGAGGATTTAGAATATATGAAACATCAACATTTTATAAAACTTCAATTTTGGGAAAATAAATATAATTATCTTAGAACATTGATCACCAATCTTAGACCTTTACAAGTTGTACAAGAAGATATAAAATTAGAAAGACAATTTCATCAATTTTATACAAAACAATTGAATCATTATGAGAGAAACTCCTTTCAGATCATAAATTACATAGTCCTTGGCATAGATATGACTGAGCAATCTAAAAATCAAAACATTTTAGATGTAGACAATTTAGAACTACACGAAGCATCTGGAACATTTCATGTTGACACCCTCTTGTCTAATGATAAAATAAAACAAATAGCTAAAACATAATTAAATTTAAAAGTCGGACAAGATATTCATAAAACCTCAATATTAAATAAATTTATTAATCGACAAAATATTAGTTATTTTGGAAAAATTGTTCATGAAACTCTTATTAGAATAGATCAATGTAATGGACATATTCGTATTAATCTTATTGATCAAGAACAAATTTCTAAACATTTACGAAAAATTCCTACAGATAAACGAATTAAAATAGGATATATACATCTCTTAACTATTCAGATATTATTAAAATCCACTTTTCAAGAAGGAATTGATTCACCTATAAGAATGGCTATTTTAGATGAAAGAATGACAAATTTGAATAATCAAATTATTGGAATAATGAATGGAAATCTAGCATACAGTAAAATAAAATTTAATGCTCGTTTAAAAATAGGATTACCGTTAAAATCAAAGAATTTAGAGGATGCTATAACAATTGCACATAAATTTTACAACAAAAATTTAATGGCTACAGGACAATATCCTTTTTCTATTACTTATCAAATTATTTATGCTCTCATAAATTCACACCATAGTATTGAATTCAAAAACACAGAAAAATATATTTTGATCAACTATTTAATGACGTTGCAAAAGTAGGAACAAATTTTATAACAAAATTAAGAACTTTACCTTTTTCTACCCAAAACTTAAGTTGAAGGTAGGGCGGAACCAAATCTTATAAGCCCACCACGTTTCCGCAGCAAGTGGTTTCTAAATTTTTAATTTGTTGTTTTTGAATTTGTTTTCATTTAGTAAATCAGTAACTAGTTGTAATAGTGTTGTTTGTTTTTGTAATAATTCTATCATTTAATATTCTAATTGTATATACTGTTCTTTTATTTTGTGTATTTGAAATGGGAAAACTAGAAAATGAAATTCCAGTTATTTTGTGCAAGTTAGAAGAGATTTTTTCCTCCAAGCTGCTTTGACTGCATGGAGCATCTAGCTATGCATTTAGCACACGAGGCAAACTAGCCGCTCTAGTTTAATATCGATGGATGTATCCATTTGAGAGGTAAGTCGACATAAATTATTGCAATAACCATTTTCACATGCTTTATCTACAAAATTGCAATAACCATTTTCTCAAATATAGGTATTTGCATCACTTGAAAAAAATGTAAAAAACAAAGCCAAAGTTGAAGGCTCGATATGTAATGCTTATTTAGTGGAGGAAGCTAGTACATTTTGTGGACATTATTTTGAGCCACATGTTCACACAAGAGAAAGAAAAGTTCCTCGTAATGACGATGGGGGAGGAACGATTAGTTCTGATGGAAACTTGTCCAGTTTCACATATCCTGGACGAACATATGGACATGCAACAAGAAGAATTTTAACAGAGGAAGAAGTTGAGGCTACTATGGTTATATTTTATTGAACTATCAAGAGGTTCTTCCTTTCGTGCAGTAAGTTGAACATGATTATTTCTTCATTTAAAATTATGTGTTGTTCATTACTAAAAGTGTCATTATGTTTTTAGATTATACGAGGCATTGTTACGCGAGATAATGCCTAGTATCACAGATGATGATATAATAAAGAAGTTGAAAAACACTTTCCTCGATAGTTTAAGAGATATGTAAGTATTCACTTACAAATATTCTTATAGTTCAAAACGATATTTAGCTGTTCTCATGACATTATACTCTCTACTATGATAATTTATTTTATGTAGGCCTTAGAAAATCCAATAGAGAACAAGTTCATTTGTGATCTTGCAAAGAGGCCTCTACAAATTGTTAAATCGTATCCTGTGTATTTCGTGAATGGATACAAATACCATACAGAATATCATGGACATAACATGTCAATAATAAACAGTGGAGTTTCGATAGAGGGAGAATTGATGGATTACTATGGTAAAATTATTGAAATACTTGAGTACCCTACTTTGCCAATTAAGCGATGTGTGATATTTAAATGTGACTAGTATGACCCGACACTAAATATTGGAACAAAAGTGCATAGCCGATACAATCTAGTTGAAATCAACATTCGAAAAAGATTGAGACAATTTGAACCTTTAGTCTTGGCTATTCAAGCGTAACAGATGTGCTATGTCCCCTTTCCAAGCTTACGACGAGATAATGCAGATTGGTTGGCGGTTTACAAAGTTAAACATAGAGGTGTTTTTGAATCACATAGAAAAGGAGAGTAGAGAATTGAAAGTGAAGCATTTCGGGAAGATGTCACTTTTATAAATGCATCTGTGATGTATGACGATAATGAACTTTTGAACAATCTATCTAACGAATATGTCGATATTTCCTCTGGAGAGGATGATGAGGGTCAGAGATCTGAAGATGAGTCAGAGTTTGATTCTTATTTTTCTGAAGAATAAGATGATTATAATTTACAATTAGGTTATGATAGCGATTAATTTGTGTTTGTAATTGAATATTTTAATCAACAAATACATTATTTGCATTTAAGTATATTATGTAAAGTTTTTCATTCAAAATCTTATTCAAGGAATGTCGACATGACGACTAGTTTCGGATGGTAGTAATTCTTTTCGTTGGGAGGAATGTGGCAAAATTGTCCCAATCTAAGGAATAAACACTGCAGGAAATATCGTTGGTTCATACACTAAGAATCGTTTCCCTTCCATGGCCGACCTTCTACTTCAAGGTGTTTAGTATGATCTGCACAACTTCTCTTTCCTTATTAAGTATATCTCATTTCCTTTGTTGAAGTTATTATACATATTCACATTTGATGGTCTATAGTACATGTTTCTTTAAGCTTCCTTTATTATCGAAAAGGACATGTATGCTGATAGAGGCGAGAGCAATGTCATAACGGGCTATAAAGGATTAGGGAGATCAATTTTTGTGAAAAATACGTCAATTCCTCAAACTTCATCTGCACAATCACGTATGCATTAATATCCAGTTTTGGTTCGTTTAATAGATTACTAATATCACAGTTTCAAAAGTTCTTAACTGATTTTGTTTTAGGTAAATCCCCCTAGTAGTTCATCTAAAGAATTAGTGCTCTATACTAAAAGCGACGACTCATTCACTGTTTCCTCTATAAGTATAGCTATAGCGAAAATACTATTGCAGGAAGGTGTTCAAAAGCCTACACATAGTGAAAGAAATTTTACTGTTTCCATTGGTGCGTTTGAACATGTCAGGACCCTTCTCGGAAATTCAGACATTGGGGACTCATTTATCTTTACCGACTCCCATGTCACATGGAATCAAACCAAATAATTATATCAATGTTATTTATCGATGCAATACATTATTAGACTAACCTTTAAAGTTGATTTATTGTTGTATCTGTACGAATTTGTTAAGCAATGCATAATTATATGATTGCTAAAGTTGATTTGTTGTTGTTAAAAATTAACTTATTTCCTTATTCATATATTGTGTAAAATATTAAATTCAAATTATCATATTTGTAGAGAATTCGACAAACATTGAATTTCAAGTAACAATATGGGCCCAAAAAGACAATGTGAGATTATGCGGCCCAGGTTTAGAGACATGTTCGGAGCAATTAACTGTGAAGCTGGATTGTCTTCGTCTGCAGCTTGCACTGACTCACCTACTCCCCCTCTAGGGCCGATAGTTGCAGATGATGCATCACCTACTGCTCCTCATGCTACACCATCCCCTTCTCCAACTCATATATCATCCACTACCTCTTTATCAGATAAACGAGAGGTCCGCCACACTAGAGTTGTGGGACCTAATGTAAGAAAGTATGTAACAGTTATTAATGAACAGTAAGTGAAATTACATTAAACACTATTTGCTTTTGATTAAGTCTTAGGTTTATTAGTTTTTTACCAGTATCAAATTACTTCTTATATAAGGTTGGTTCCGTCTGGACCGAATTTTAGAAATATGACTTCCACATTTAAGCAAAGGATTGATCCTGAGGGTTATATGTGGAAGAAAATATCTGAAGCTACAAAGCAATTTTACTATCAGGAGTTTGAGGTACAATATATGTTTATTTTCTTTTTATATTGATTTATATACATTAATTAGATAAATATTATTATATCATATAAAGTAGTCTAATTTTTCTTCTTATTTTAGAAAGAATTTTTCTGAAATTTTTATTTTGACGCCAGCAGGTATAAAGTATGGGAGAAGCGAGCCCGTACACGTTATCACGATTTTATTGGTGCGATACACAAGGTTGGTGCACGACCACGTTATATTTTGAAAAAAATTTGGAGCCATTGACAAGAGTATTAGGCATCACCTGAGGAAATGTTCATCTCAGGGCGTAACTCCGCCAACAGACATAGAGACCCGGGAGGAGAGAGTCTTCCCGTACATACGGGAGGATCAATAACCCACTACGAGCATGCATAATGACTTATAAGTATCTCAACTTGACACTTATTTTATAAATATTTTGCTTTGCTGTATTATAGATAATGATATAAATATATGGTGCTATATATGGCTGTGTTGAGTTATTTTCTTTGTTCAACAGGGGTAAATATCATAGAAATAGAGAAAATTCTGCCGAAATTTTTATAAATTATAGTTCACATCTAACAATTTAGGTTATACATGTAAGAAAAGTCATTGGACATCAGGCCTACACTTATTCAGCTATTTTTACACACTCACACGAAGAATCATGACGGTGTGACATTCATCAATAACTGATGTAGAGAACTAAATGTATGTGAAATTAATGCATTATGATAATTTCTTAATAATAACCCCTTACTAATGTAACCATTGCTTCTTAATAGGACCAAATACAACAAACTATTTAGCAACAATCTTAGGAGGAACAACCTGTAGATGACACTCAAACGTATCTTGATACTGTGGGTGGTAGGGACCGTCGTGGAAGGATATTCGGGTTATGTTCATATGCGAACAAATGTTATTCGTAATCTTCCATGTCCAGTACAACAACGTCTGCTAGGGCAACAGATAACAATGAAGTCACCTAGCTTCGGGCTACAATGCAAACATTGATGGACCAGATAGATAGCTCACATGAAAGAGGAGCAGATGGCTAACGTGAATCAACAGATGGAGCAGATGATTAAGATGAGAGAGCAGATAGAGTAGATGGATAAGATGAGAGAGCAGATAGAACAGTTGAAAGGGAGGCTTAGCAGCTCAAAGCACCCGCGATCACCATGACATTAGCTTTTCATAGTCATTTACTTTCAATTACGAACATAAGTTATGTACATTTTAATGTTTTTATTATCAATAAAAATAATATTAACTTTATATAATTAATTAATTTTCTGAATTCAACAAATTATATAAATATACAAATTAATTTATTATGCATAGATAATTGATACCTTTAAAAATTATGCATTTATCACAAGATCATGAATCGGAAATTTTAAAAAACTTTCTTACTACTTATTACCGACGGAATATAAAATACCGTTGGAAAAATGAACATATTTTAGCGACGGAAGTCATAGTTCCGTCTGTAAAGTTTAATATTAGTTAACGACGGAATTTAAATGATCGTCTGTAAATCAATATATTTTACCGATAGTTTTTTATATTCCATCTGTAAATATGATAACACTCATTAACTACGGGTAACTGACGGAAAGTCTCCCGTCAGTAAATTTTACCAACGGTTGTGTCATTTATCTTCCGTTGGTAAATATACAGATAGAATATAATTCGTCGGTAACTTTAACTACGGGCGTTTTACTGACGAATTCGTCCGTTGTTCGATTCCGTCAGTAATTTATTTTACCGACGGAAGTAGGCGATTTATTGACACTTTTTTCTGTCGATAAACTACTAATTTCTTGTAGTGGTACCTGAAGATGTTGAAGAAGATTGAGCATGGGCCACATTACATAAATAATCAACAAGGTGGATTGGTGTTCTTTTTAAGCGGTGAGAGAATCATACGTGTTAGTCATTTAATGAAATATTCGATAAGTTCGGTTTAAGGATGATAGTAGGCTGATAGGTGGGGTTTCATTATGGTCTCATTTACTAGCCTAGCAGGTGGGTTGGACATGTTACACGATTAAAAGATATGTTCATCCTTTAATGTGGATTTTTTCGGGTTAGGAAAATATGTAGTGGGACTAGATGAAGGTGTGGAAACTGATTCAAATGACTATTCTGTATAGGTATAACATATTTGCCCCAAACATTAATATGAATCAAATCAAATAGATTGTTACTAAAGGACTTATGTAAAGGAAAAGGAAGTCTAGTTTGCTTGGACAAGTAACGTATTTCACAATGGTCACAAGAACCATTACTGAAACAAGAAAAAGGAGCTAAAGATTTAAGGAAAGTTGATGAAGGATGGCATAAGTGAGCAAGGAAATAGCAATAAAGGTAGCAGCAAATGTAGAAGCATCGATAAAGTAGAGTTCACCACTTTTAAGGCCCTGGAAAATCTCCTCCTTTACAAAAAGGGTCCTTTTTTGGTGAGCTTTTGCACGGATAAAAGATTGACGTTGAAGGTAGGCACGCAAAGGACATCATTTAAGGTAATATTTGATGTGACTTGCATATTGCCAATGCCATGAATGGGAACAAAATCTCTGTTAGGTATAAAAGGGCAAAAGGAGGGGAGGGGTGGCATATAAAAAGAAGATGAGGTGAATGAAAGTAACATGAGCTGTTGCTCTAGTATTAATGATCTATTTATTAGGCTTACAGAGGGCAAAATAAAAAAGTTAAGAGAGTCACCAGTGAGGTTGGCTTTGGGCTAAATACTTATTTATGAACAGGTCCTTTGCAGTGTTATTGGACCGAGAACTGACAACATGATTAGATGAAGTAAAGGGATGTCTGTGAGAGTTGCCTTCGCGATATTATCGATGTCCTGACGAATAGTCATGAGGCGCTGATAGCACTTTGTCTTTTGTGTGGCCAAGAATACCACAGTTTGTGCAGCAAGGACGAATATAAGAAGGTTTTGCACGAGCCACTAGAACCTGTAAGGAGATATCAAAGTGTGAAAGTGGACAAGTGCAACAGTAACTTGAGTTTGAAGGGCAACCCGTTCAAAAACTAGAGGAGGATGTGTCTATGCTTGTACAACCTCATCTTATAGAAGTAATGAATAATCGTGATTAACATCAAGAAGTGTGGTAGAAGTAATGAATAATCTTGTTACTGAAGAGTGACAATCCACTTCTGGAGTTCATATATTTGCATGCCACTTTTGATAAATGAGACCAGTTTATCAAACCAGATCATAGTGACAGAGGTGGCATAGAGAACAGCATGAGCAAGGAAATGATGAACAGAATTAGGAATCCATGTCATGACAATATTGTTAACAGGATTCCAGCGATCAAAATCATAATGAGTGAATTCAAGTATGGGAAGAGATCCTCAGCAAAACCATATTTATTTTTTTTCCTTTGAGGGCCATTGTCATAGAGAGTGCCCAAGGGATGTAATCATCAAGGTTAGTAAAAATGTCACTCATAAGGGTTAAGCTAGGGTTATCAGAAGGATAGAGATAACAGGGGCTCTCCATATCAAGAATAACAGAGGCAGAAGATGAGTCAGCGTCCTTGGGTCTTAGTGACAACATGGCAAGGATTTTAAAAATGTACAAATGCCCTGACACCATGAAAGTGTTTGAAATGTTGTGTAGGCAGAATATATACAAGGAGTACCCAATCAGTTACACGATAATAAGAGAAGATTAAGCCGAACCTCTCCATTCTAGGCAAGTATCTTTCGTGTGTAAGTAATTATCCTAAGTTAGGCTAAATGCAATAATTAAGGACACCATACAATCTTATCACATCTTTCACCAGATAACAAGTCCCGAGTTAGTGTATATATATTTTTAAAAAGTTGTTAATAGCTCCACAGTGTGTAGTAGAAAGGTTACTATAAAACATTCTATAATCCTCCATTAATGAGAGTTCAGTTGGCTTAGTACAAGTACGTGTTCTTGATAATGATGTACAACATCTTGTAAAAATGGTAGTCACATTCCATTCTTAAAGGTAGATTAAGCGTTGATCAATTTGGGTCTGGAATGGTATAGTCATTCATATTCAAGTGGTTGTAGGGCCTAGCATAAAGAAAGTTCTTGTACTTGGTTAACATATCTCCATAATTGGCAGGTATGATTGTATGACCTTCCCTACATATTTCTCACTCTCATACCTATTTTTGCTTCTTAGATATGAATCCAAATCTAAAGGTTATTTGTCTATATCTTTTACACCACAGGTCTGCCAATATTATAGAGAAGCAAACTATGAGGATAAAATGGAAGGCCATACTCACAAGAGCTTTTCATTCCTTAAGGTCTTGAGTTTTTTTTTTTCATAAATATGCAACAACCTATTGGTAGGGCCTCAATTTTTAGATTTGATGTTTCTTTATATGTAACTGAAATGTATTTTCATCTTAAATCAGCCCTAGCCCCTAGGACCTTGTTAAGATATGCAAGGATAAATGATACACACTATTCAAATACACGGACCTTGCGAAGGCCCAGGATCCAAAAGATGAATAGCACACCTAACTATCAATGGTTTCTTAGATTCTAATAAACCAACACCTGGTCCTAGCCATACTTCTTCTCTTCCATGTTAGAGCCCTGAGCTGTCCATAACAATGAATCATTATCATTATACTTGGTTCTTATTAAGATATGGCATCAAGTCATGTATGCATTATCCCTTATTTTAAGATCTTCTACCTCCAATATATAGAAAGATTAACAGTCAAAAAGGTGAGTGCTCATCATGATTAGGCTTGATGTTAGGTTGAGTCGAGCTTGAGCCCTAGCTTGAGACTTGAATTGGCTTTGAGATGATGTGGTCTGTCTCTTGCAACCATGGATTGGTTTTGAGACTTTATGCTTAATAAGTTGAATCTAGGGTTAAATGATGCACATCTCATACGGCAATATAATTTAAATGGAAAAGCTAGACTTCCTACTAAGATCATTTATATGCTGGAGATTAAGAAAGAGAGTAAACATTTAATGCCTATGAGAATATGCTTTCAAAAGTCAATCTTTAGTAGGAATGTGGCTTAAAAGAACTAGCATATTTTCTTACACTCTTTAGGGTAGATTTGGGAAGACAGAGACTCTTCTCCTTGTTGATGTGATTTTATCTCTAAAATTTTCTATCACAAAATATATTACTTACAACCTAAGGTAAGTACACATATCTTTTGGTATTAGTACAATAATGAATAGAGCATTGATCTCATGAGGAAGCTATATAAATTCAATAGGCTCTCCTACAATTACCTAGTCAACTAAATAAAAAGGGATAGATTTGATGATTGATAATTAAATCTAACAGTAAATGTAAACCTAAACCTAAATCTACAAGTACACCTAAACTTAAATCTAGGCAAAGTAATGAGTAAGCAATTGTTAGAGATAAAACAAAACATGTAATCAAATGGAGAAAGTAAACACAAATATCATCGAGATAAGAACTCTTTCTAGTATCATCTTAGATTTCATGATTAAATAAACATGGAATGGATATATTAATTTAGACCAATAGGTCCTTCTAGATATTGAAACTATACTCTTTCAAACTATACTATCTATTCTCTAATTGGTTACCCATCTCTACAAAGCTAACACTTCTTTGAATGTGCTAAACTCTTTAAAATCCAATGGAAGGTTTCACCATAATACTAAGAAGATTACATAGCTTAACCCCTCTACCTAAGCCATAGTTAAACCTAAGCCATAGTTAAACTCAAAAGCAAACTCTCTCAAGTTATCCATAGATAAATTATAATTAGATCAAACTCGTGCATTAAGATCAATTAAAGGCATTCACATAGAAATATATCATATTTATCAATTAGAATATATTAATCTATACAAGAGTATACAGTAGGTTCTCTTTTATTTAGATATATAAAATAATCAATTGTTAATCATTTTTAAATCAATGAACATAATACAGAAACAAAAGAAATAAAAATAGAAAGAGTTATAGATTATTTCAATGTGAGTTCTTAGTTGTTGGATGATTTTGATCTTCTTTTCTCTTGAAAATTACTACAATGTTATAGAATGGTCTTCTTTGATTGTTAACCTTAAGTTATAAAATGAAATAATATAAAAGAAGCCCCTCAGGAAAGGTTTTCTATGTCTATTTATAATTTGTCTCATCATTAAGATATAATCTGGGTGACACTTGTGGCTCAAACCATGTCTCTCAAAAACATATAAAATATAAAACAAGAATGTGGAATTCTCTCTCATCTTTTCGCAGACGCTTAAATCATCTCGATTAGAGTTTTGACGAGAAAATTATGACTAATTTACTAAGCAGTACTCAAATTATCTTACAAATCTTTCTAGAAAAGGACGCGAGCTTTGGCACGCCTGTACCCTAGGTCGTGGATCTTTTTGTTTTCTCAGGGTATAGGAAATAGTCTTTGGCATGCTCATACCTTTAGATCTTAGATCTTCCTATTTCTTTTATAACTAGCATATAGTTTGTGGTACGATCATAATTTAGGTTATATTACTCTTCAAAAATTCAATATCATACAACCTCCCCCAACCACATCTTAGGTTGTATCTTTTCCTACACTTGCTCTATAATGAACACGAGTTGGCACATGAGTGTGGGCTAAATTGTGTCCGACCAACAATTGTAATTTTTTCCATATTTGTTCTTAAAGTTATCTTAAATATAAATTTAATCACAAGGCAATATCTTCAACACTTACTTAAAACAAAACATAAATAAATTAAATCATGGTAATTGATATGTAAAACACTTAGTGAAATACATGTTTACACTTATTAAATATCCTCATACTTCATTTTTTTTACTTGTTCTAAAGCAAATCAAACTTAAAAGACATTAGACTAGGTAAGCTAGATTCTAAGGGAGTTTAACAATTAAGATAAAGTGGTCAAGTATCACCATTATTAGTTAAATCATCTCATTCATCGTCCACCTAAATCTCTAGATGGTAACACCAATTTATAATTCAATTTCAACCTAACTAGATAATATTTCAAATTCAACTTAATTCAAACAACTTCACCTTATGTATAAAGTGGACATAAAAGGAGTAACAAATTTCAAAAAGTATTTGAGTAGCCATAATGGAAATAAACTAATATAATTACAAAATATCTTTTCTTTCTTTTTGTTTTTATTTTTTCATATATTTTAACAAACATAATTGACTTGGCTAAAACACCATCCCAACTTTTTTACGCTAGAGTGAACATCTTGTTATGAACACCTTCAATTACTCAATTAGGTTATAATTTCAATTGGCTGCTAATACTATTTATAACTTCAACCTATCACTTAGATTAAAATCAAGGGATTAGAATTTTTATTAGTGCTTAACTTTATTTTAAAAATTCATATAATTCACAACCAGTATGGAATAATCGTCTACTTAAGAATGCAAACTCAAAACTCAAAATGTGCCAAAATTATATACTTGGGTCATCATCCAATCTAAGCATCCTTTACAAGATTATTCAATCAAGTTTCAAAATAAAAATTACTCATCATTTTCATATCTATTAACTTAATGTAATCAACTCATAAGACAACATCACTTATAATATATCAACTAAATTTCCTTAATATCCTTAACCTAAATTTTGATATATTCACTTACTAGGCTAAATGCAAGTTTGAATGTTTATATATAAACCAAGGCTCAAGGTGATTACTCTCTTATATTTAAGTTGTACATTGTCCTCATTGTATAAATACTTAGAATATGTAACAAGCAACTGAAAGTACATAAAAGGTGGAGAAATATGAAGATATTAAGATTCAAAAAAAATTTATGAGCCTTGTTCTTAAATGTTGCTTTCTTTGTATTGCATTTAGGATATCAAGATTAAGGATCTACACTAAAAACAAATAAACAACATAAAAAATTTAAAATATATAAGAAATAAAATAAACTGACATGTAAAACTACATCAAAAGAGAAACATTTAATAATGAAAGACCACATTATTCGTAAAAATAAATTGCATAAAATCAAAACATCGAGTTGCCTCCTAATAAGTGCATCATTAAAGTCTTTTAGTTGGACTCTAATGTTAGGTAAGAAAAATGAATCACTTTCAATCCTCCTCCTTCAAAATTTTACAGTGTCATAAGTCTTTTTCCTTTAATATTTGACATGTCTTCATTTCATGCCTTATTATGATCATATGACACCCCCTCATCTTGTTTGATAACACCCTAAAAAATTCATAAATTTTAGTGTCTATCCCATCAATATACTAATAGGGATTGTTATAAGAAAAAGAATAGTTTATCTTAATTGAAATATTGAATTTCTCTTTGTTGTTCTTCTCTTCTTCCTCAATAACTACCTCTTTTTTATAGCTTCTCCAATTGCTTCATCAATTAGCTCCTCTTCACTCTTTAAGGTGGTTTCCATATTATATTCCTTAGAATCATACACTATGTTGCTAGGTAACGATCTTTGATATCTCTTGACTACTAAATGACTAGTTAACCAATCTAGTTCTTATATTATAGATTGAAGTCTCTTAGTGTTAGAATTGAGCTTTAGTTATGGATACAGATTCTATTATTACTTCTTTTAAGCCTAATTTATTCTCTTGATGTTACTCATAGTATCTGGATGGAGTAGGCATTTAAATTTCCCAGTTATCCAATGAAAAATTCAAATGAGGTTTGACTGCATATTATAGGACCTCCTCAAATCCCACGTATTAGTAGAACTTTCACTGGGTTGTCACTGTTGCTGTTGTAGATGATATGTATTGTTATAGTGATGTGTATAAAGTTGCTAGCAGTAATCCAGTAGTCAACTTATTCAATTGCCTTGGCAAAGTAATTTCTAACTTGACTGACATTATTACTATGCTTTCACACGCATTAATCACAACATAATGCTTGTGCAAGTTCTATTAATACAATTAGGTTATCAATTTACACTTAAAAGCCTCCAACAGAGCTACCATATTGATCAAATCATCTTCCTAGAGTATACATATTGGGTTTATTGTCTTTGTGCTACTTGATTTCTAATGATATTTGTCCATTTCTATCTCTTTAATTAACTTTAGGGAAGCTTCTAGAGTCATAAAGTACAAGATTTCCATCATTGTTGTATAAACCATTTGTTATGTTATATAGCCCTAAAAATGAAACTAAGTTGGCCAAACGTTGACTCACCTTAAATTGACCTTTGACAAAGACCAAAACACCATTTTGTCAAACTTATAGGCTAAAATGATTTCGTTTTGGTTTGAATTTCTTAAACCTATATACCAAAACACTATTTTTTTAGGTAATAAACCAAAATAACATTATTTTAAGGAAATGGTGGCTAGTTGATTTAAGTTCAGGCTAAAAATGTCATCTCTACGTAACATAGGCCATTGCAAAATGTTTAAACTTAAAACTAAGCGAGAACCTAATAATGTGGACACGTCCTTAATAGATTCTTATATCTCTCTCATGTATCACAAAATGTCTTGTTGTCTTATTACTAATAGGAGGAGATATCATTTTGCAACCTTACACAATCTATATAGTTCTATAATCTCCATCCATATTAATTCGTTGGCCAAACATGTTAAAACAACATCAAGCACACAAATATATATTCTACATAACCCAAACCATTGCAAATGTTTAAACTTAAAACTAAGCAGGAACCTAATAATGTGGACACATACTCAATAGATTCTTATATCTCTCCAATGTATCAGAAAATGTCTTGTTGTCATATTACTAATAGGAGGAGATATCATTTTTCAACCTTACACAATCTATATAGTTCTATAATCTCCATCCATATTAACTGGTTGGCCAAACAAGTAGTTAAAACAACATCAAGCACACAAAATACAAGGTAAAATCAGCAAAATGATATATATATATACACATACACTGTTGGGTCCGTGTTTTGCGTACCGGGGGAGCGAGTTAACCCCACGCGTACTTCAAGTTTGCACGCGACCCATGGAC
>JANVCQ010000001.1:17207850-17235793 GCA_025531925.1 Erythroxylum plowmanianum
CTCATAATCCATATAAATTTACTCAAATATCAAAGTCCTCAAAATTCTAATTTTCACCAAAAAGTCGGGGTCCAACATACACAGGAAAGGAAATATAACAATATATACAAAGAAAGACTAGAATCACAATTCTCTAGTCTTTTAAATATTAATTGCTTCCCTTGTAATAATGCTTAAACCATATTGAGCGCATTTTCTACTACTGAAATGTTCTTTCATGAAATATATTACTTGCAAACTCAGGGAAGTGTGCCTATATTTAGGCATGAAAACAATAGTGAATATATTATTTATCATAAAAGAAATAAGTACGAATTTATTAAATCTTTTACTATTACATAGATAATTAAATAAAAGGGATATATTTAATAATTGGCAGTTAAATTTAAAAATAAACCTAAGCCTAAACTTAGGTGGAGTAAAGAGTAATCAACCACTAGAAAGAGAACAAAATATGTAAGTGAAGAAAGCACACCCAAATATCACCTAGATAAAAAATTTCCCTAGTGTCATATTAGATGTCATGATTTAATAAACTTACGATGGATATATTAATCTAGACTAGTAAGATATCATAGAAATACTATTACATAGATAATTAAATAAAAGGGATATATTTAATAATTGGCAATTAAATTTAAAAATAAACCTAAGCCTAAACTTAGGTGGAGTAAAGAGTAATCAACCACTAGAAAGAGAACAAAATATGTAAGTGAAGAAAGCATACCCAAATATCACCTAGATAAAAAATTTCCCTAGTGTCATATTAGATGTCATGATTTAATAAACTTACAATGGATATATTAATCTAGACTAGTAAGATATCATAGAAATTGAAATTGCCTTCACTAAGGCTATATTCATATACTCTTTGATTGGTTAGTCAATATCTCTACCAACCTAAATGCACTAAGCTTTATGAAATCCCATAAAAGGTTCTGCATTAATACTAGAAAGATCATATAGGCCTCTTTCAAGACCCTTTTTTGTTAGTTTATGCCCTATAGTCAATTGCTTTAGTTGTAGTTTAGTGATAATTATTTAAAGGCATTCTTTTTCTTGACCATGGGATAATTATTCATTGCAAAAAAATATAATGAGATTATAATTATAAGATTCATATTGCATTTATGTATTATCCATAACTTGTTCTTGGTCATTGTTCTGTTAAGATTGGACATTAATAGAATACAAAAAGACTAGCACACGTTATGTTTTTCCTTATGAAGGAAGTAATTGATCTCATGAGCTAAAATATAGAGATACTTAAATAAACATGTGGGTGCTTATTAGAGAACAAGTTCATTGAAGAAACCTGACATGAGAAATCCGTTTAGAACATTACTTGTATGTTTATAGAATTTTTATTGTGATGATTGTATAAGTGATCATTTGACTTGAAGTCACCAAAGTTATTAGTCGAAGAGCGATTTATATATCAAATATATATATTGAATGCATGCTAAAATTGTAGTTTTATATATGTGATAATTTACATGCAATTTTGTGTTTGATGAGACTAATGAAATTAAAATCTCTCGTGAAAATATTAAGTACATATTGAGAACGTGATTGTTGCCTTCCATTGTTATAAGAATAAATCAGAGTTCTGGTTATGGTTGGATTGTTGAGCAAACTCAAGGTCGCTTTAATCCGAACATATATAGTTTTATGACAGTAGATTCTACTTAACTAAATTAGTGTGATCTGGAAGAGTAAATTTATGATCACGTGCATTTAAAGGTAGGATTAAGAATGATATATAAGATATGTCTCAGCAAGAGTTATCACCTAAATGATCTAGGAGTCGTATGTAATGTGGTTGATAAAGTTATTATCTACCTAATTTAAGTTTAGTTGGTTTGTTGAGCAAACTCAAGATCAACTATACTTGAATGAGATCCTAACCCATTACAAAGATTAGAGTATTCTTTCCAAATAGTAGTGAGGCTTATTATTTCAAATAAAATAGTGGAAGCATCGAATGCATAATAAAATTCCTAATCTCATTTGGTAATCATGGCATATACTTAATTACTTGCTTTTCTTACATTTATTGTGTTCTAACTAGAATTTACCTTATTTTAGTATAGTTAATACTAAGTTAGTGAACCCAATTTCTTGGACATAGGATATGTTTGAGAAGAGTTCTCAAAGTTAGATAGTAAATTGTATGCCCATTATGCAATTTTGTTATAATCCCTATTAAGGATTAAGTGACAAAGTTTTAGAGATACGTCAAAATCATATAGATAATAAGATGTGTCAACATTTTGAGTTGATTAATATCTCACAAACTTTAAAGAAAACATATAAGATGTACGCCAACATCATGATAGCAAAATGCAAGGGGTTGCATGAAGTAGAGCGGAAAGGTACAGTATCTTGTTAGAATTGTTCCACTTAATTTATCCTACTAAAAGCATAATTATAGACTACAATTAAATGCTTTGCTATAGTATGATAATAGTTTTCATAAGAAGAAAATGATCGCATGACTTTTCTTACCTATATGTGATATGATAGAGATTATATGTATTTCTAATTCATGCTTATGAGTATTTGATACTGAATTTAGATTCAACATTATTGTAATGTTCAAAGTATGATAAGAAATAGATTGTTAAATAAAAGTAGTTTATCCAAGTTTATGCAAATAGTTTGTATACGACGGATCAAAGGAGACTTATGCTTAACATAAATTACAAGAATAAAAATTGGATAACTGAGTTATGCTTAACATAAATTACAAGAATAAAAATTGGATAACTGAGACTATCCCTTTATGCCATATTAGTTAAATCAACATAACAAGAATCATAAAGCTACATACAAGGATATGTATATCCTTTTGTTATAAATAATATGAAACTTATGAAAACTTTTTAAGTCGAAGAATAACTAAATCAACCTTTGTTGAAAAGATGATAATGGTATTGAATTGTTAAATTTATACATGTCGATAGAATAAAAAGTAATAACATGATAATACTTATATTTCATTATATTACTAATGACTTCATGTGATATAGCCATATATATTAAATGAAATAATGATGTAAAATTTTGAACAATTCAAATTGTTTTAATCTAAGCAGAAATTAAGCATTGAAAATACTGAAGCACTTCAATGAGATTCTCTAGTAAATACCTTCATAACTAAATTCATAAGGGTATGGATTTATGTAAGGAGAAAAATATAATATGAGATACTATATTATGCAATATTATTTCTTCTATAGCTATGACTAGTACTATAACTTACCTTATATAGTTCTAACTGAATCAATTAGCAAGATTTCATATTAGATGTGAAACTTTGTCTTTAAAAGAGTCAAAGTTAATGATTTAAGGATGTAATGCTTAGTTGAAGCATGTATTATCCATTAAGTTTAGAACTAAAATAGATAATAAAAGGTTATGATATATCTAAAAAGTTGGATATAATCTTACATACTTATTGAACAAATTATTTGTTTCAATGTATATTTATTAGAGAATGATTCTCAAGATAAGCAGTAGAACTAAGATGAAATTTAAAAAATTCAAATCTCATGACAATATATTTAATTGGAACTATTTTCTTTATCGATACATTTGATGTATACTTGAAAGGCTACAAGACATTGAAAGATTCACTTTCATGATTAATTTAAAAAGTTTATTTTGAAGATGATTGTGAATTTATCATGTCTATAAGAAGGTCAGTGAGAGTCTAGTTGTCCTCTTTAGTAGGAGTATGTGGAGAAATATTGCTCACAGAGAACAATAATTCTAACTTTTAATTGTTGAAAATATAATTGACTAGGAACAAATTTTATTGGATAAGAAAAGATAACAACTTAATTTTACGAATTAGATCTATAAAGATAGATTGGATGTTTTTCACCTATTCTAAGTCCAAGTACATAAATAATGTACTAAAGAAGTTTAATATTTAAGATATCAAATCCTTATTAAGTATTAAAGATATCTATTATTTTATGTATGAGTTGATATTTGAGTTCAAGATGATAAGGATACAACTTTAGAAGTAAATCCTAATTAAGTTTTATTTATTTAGAACAATATCATTCAAGATTGGAATGGTTGCAATGTATCAAAAGTTACTAATTAAGTTATAATACATTTTTCATTTAGTGGAAATGAATAGTTGGATCAATAAGTTTTTTAGTGAACTTGATGTAATTCCTTACATTGTTCAAGACAGTAATGAACTGTGGACATTAGAGCCATTAGGCATGCAAAGGAGCTAAAGTTTCATCAAAGATCTAAGTTTGTATTTAGGCAATTTTTCATAATTATGATGATAATTAAGATGAAAGTTGTAAGACTTAAGCAAGTGCTCACTATAGAAAATCTTGTAAAATTCTCTCATTAAGCCACTATCTCAGTAGTAGAACAACCATCATATAGTGATATGGTCTGAGATACTTAAACGATTGGCTTAGTGCAAGTGGGAGATTGTTAGTTTATGCCCCATAGCCAAATGCTTTGGTTGAAGTTTAGAGACAATTATTTAAAGACATTCTTTATTTTGTACATGTTTAGATGAATATGATAAAGTCCATGGGATAATTGTACATTGCAAATGAAATTATAATAAGATTATAATTACAAGATTTATACTACATTTATGTATTATCCTTAAATTATTCCTAGTCATTGTTCTGTTAAGATTAGACATTAATAGAATACAAATAGACTAGCACATCGTTAAGCTTTTCTTTACGAAGGAAGTAGTTGATCTCATAGGATAAAGTATAGATATACTTAAATAAATGTGTGGGTGTTTGTTAGAGAACAAGTTCATTGAACAAACCTAACATGAGAAATCCGTTTGAAATATTACTCGTATGTATATGGAATTCTTATTGTAATGATTGTATAAGTGATCCTTTGACTTGAGGTTACAAAACTTATCTTGTATAGGAATTGATATGTTTTGATATTACTTGTGATCTATTTAATCATGAGTCATTTAATCAGTAGTCATTAGATGTAGCATAAGCTATATGAAAGTAGTTAAGTGATCAAGATATGATTCATCACCCTAAAGTAATTAGGGAGAATGTTCTGTGTTCTTGATTAGTATTGATTTGGAAAATCCTTGGCCAAGGTGGAATAATGCTTTGTAAATAGTTTACAAATGTCATTAATTGAATTGATAGCTAATAGCGGAAAACTAATATGATTGGACTCAAAATATAGTAGACATTAATTTCATGCCTTAGGTCTAATCGGAACATTGTATGATGAAAGGATTGAATTATACAAAAAAAATCGTGCAAAAAAAGGTTATTAAAAATTACTTTGACATTCCTAAATATTTGGAAGATCATGAGGTATTGCTAGACGCCAATCTTGATCTATGATTATAAATTGTTTAATTGGAGAATTAAAGATAAAAAGAGTTTTAGTTTATCTAATTCTAATTATGAATTAAAATTATAATTTATAATCATTGCTAACATATTTGAGAATATAATGGGTCTCAAATATAGAATAGGTTGAAGAGAGCAAAGTTAATTTAATCAAGTTGGACTTGATTGTAAAGTTTGAGAAACTTTATGGTTAAATATAAGATATTTAGTAAATAAGGATCAATATGAGATATTGAATCTTATTTGGGCATAATTGGTATTTAATTAGAATTATTTGTAATTCTAATTAAAGTTTAATTAAAATTAGTATTTAATTTCAATTAAATTACTAAAACGTCCAAAACTTAGTATAAATAGCCTTAAGCTCTATGAAACTAGTATTTCTTTCTTAATCCTCTCTGTAAGAGTTATAGAATTCTCTCAACCCATTATGTGGATATTGTTAGAGGTCGAACATTTGTACAACTACAATGGCCGAGACGAATTGATTTTGGAAACAATTCAAGAGATATGACAAGATTAAGATCAAGCTTTGAAATAAGGTACGAATTAGGTTTTCGCTTTATTATGATTTATGTTATCATTTTATAGAATTAAAGAGATCTTAGTTTTCAGGAAATCAAAGGCTGCGAAAAATTTTCACAATTGTTTTGCTGCAGTCCGGATCAGATCTTGACCTAGTTTCCCAACGTTTGTAACCCTCTCTACCTAAGTTATGGTCCACTCACATATAGAATCTTTCGAGTTGTCCATAAATGAATTTTTATCAAGTTTAGTCATTAGCATAACTAAATCTTGTATTAAAATCAAATAAAGTCATTCACATAAGTATATCTTGTTTATAAATCAAAATAGATCAATCTATACAAGATAAATACTAAGGTTTCCTCCTTTCTAAACATATAAAATAAGCATGGATATCAATTAAAGACTTTGGCATAGAATTATCATTAAAAGAAATGATTGCATAACCTATCTTACCTATATGAAATATGATAGAGATCATATAAGATCATATAAATTTCTAGTTAATGCTTATGAGTATTTGATATTGAATTTAGATTTAACATTATTACAATGTTCAATACAAGATAAGAAATAGATTGTTAAGTAAAAGTAGTTGATCAAAGTTTATACAAATAGTTTATAATTGTTATATTGAAGGAGACTTATGCTTAACATAAATGACATGAAAAAAGTTGAATAACCTAGATTATCTTTTTATGCCATGTTAGTTAAATCAAAATAATGAGAATCATAAAGTTACATATAAAGATATAAGTATCCTTTTGATTATGAATCATAAGAAACTTGTAAAATTTGATGAGTTAAAGAATAACCAAATCAACCTTTGGTGAAATGATGATGATGGTATTGAATTGTTAAATTCATACATGTGTTGTATTAGATAGAATAATAGTTAATAAAATGATTAAACTTATATTTCATTAGATTACAAGTAACTTTAATTGATATATTCATATGTATTAAATGAAATATCGATGTAAATATTTTAAAAAGTTCAAATTGTTTGAATCAAGGTACATTGAGAATGTTGAAGCACTTGAATGAGATCAATGTGGAGAGTTTTAAATTTTGGTTATCTATAGGAAATAAAATTCTCTAGTGAATATCTTTACAATAAAATTCCATAAGATTACAGATTTATGTAAAAAGGAAAATACAATATGAGATATTGTATGAAGCAATATTTATTTCTTCTATAGTGATGCCTAGTACAATAACTTACCTTCAACAGTTTCAATTAGGTCATCAAGATTTCATATTAGATATAGAATGCTAAGACTTTGAAAGAGTCAAAGTTAATGATTTAAAAATATGATACTTAGTTAAAGCATATATTATCTACTAATTTTAGAACTAAATTGGATATTAAAAGGTTATAAGATATCCAAAAGTTTGGATATAATCTTAACAAATTGTTTGTTTTAATGTATACTTATAGCAGAATCGTTCTCAAGATAAGTAGTGAGAATGATATGAAATTTGAAAGGTTCAAATCTCATGATAATATATCCAATTGGATTTAATGCCTTTGATGATGATGTATAGTTCAGAAGATATGAGATGTTAAAAGATTCACTTTCATGATAAGTTCAAGAGTTTATTTTAGAGATGCTTATGAATTTATCATTTTTAAAAGAAGGTTAGTAGGAGTACAATTTTCTTCTTTAGTGGGAGTATGTAGAGATATATTACTCATAGAGAACAATAATTCTAATTTTCAATTGTTGAAAATATAATTACCCAAAAACAACTCTTGTTAGATATGAAAAAGGTATCACTACTTAATTATGGGAATTAGATCTATAGAGATTTATTGGAAGTTGTTTACCTATTTAAGTCTAAGGACATAGGTAATGGACTAAACTTGTTTAGTATTTGAGATATCTGATACTTGTGAAATATTAAAGATACCAATTATTTTATGTATAAGTTGATATTTAAATTCAAGCTGATAAGGATATTAACTTCATAATTAAATCCTAATTAAGGTATATTTTACTTAGAATAATATTATTTAGAGATTGGCAAGGTTCCAATGTAGCAATGGTTGTTAATTAAGTCATAATACATTTTTTATTTGGTAGAAATGATTGACTAGATCAATAAGTTCTTTAACGAACTTGATATAGTTCTTTGTATTGTTCAAGACATTAATATACTAGGGAAATTAGAACCATTGGGCATGTAAAAAGATCTAATGTCTTATCAAAATTCCAATGTTGTATTTAGGCAATTTATCTTAATTATGATGATAATTAAGATGAAAGTTGTAAGATTTAAACAAGTTCTCACTGTAGATAATCTTATAGAATTCTCTCATTAAGCCAGTATCTCAGCAATAGCATGATCGTCATGTGGCGATATGGTATAAAATACTTAAACGATTGACTTAGTACAAGTGGGAGATTATTAGTTTATGCTCTACAACTAATTAGTTAGTTGTAATTTAATGACAAAATAATGTAAAGACATTCTTTATCTTTTACATGTTTAGATGTATATAGTAAAATTCATGGGATAATTATACATTGCAAATGAATTATAAAGAGATTATTCTCTGAGATTTATAATGCATTTATGTATTATTCCTAAAATATTCCTAGTCATTAGTCTATTAAGACTGGACATTAATAGAATGTAAAAAAAACTAATACATGCTATGTTTTTCCTTATGAAAGAAGTATTGATCACATAGACTAAAGTATGAAGATATTTAAACAAATATGTGGATGCTTATAAGTAGAGAAAAAGTTCGCTAAATTGACCCTTATGACAAATCTATTTAGAACATTACTTGTATGTTTATGGAAATTCTCACTGTAATGATTGTATAAGTGATCCTTTGACTAGAGGTCTCTAAGGTTATCTCGTATAGAGATTACTATGTTTTAATACTACTTATAACCTATTATAATCATAAGTAGTTTAATCAGTAGTCGTTTGATAAAAAATGAACTATATTGAGGTAGTTAAGTGATCAAGATAGAATTTATCACCCTAAAGTAATTAGGGAGATGTTTCGTTGTTCTCAATTAGTATTGATTCAGGAAACCTTGATCAAATTAAAATGATATATTTTAAATAGTATATAAATGTCATTAATTGAATCAATGGCTAATGATATAGAACTAATATGATTAGGCTTAAAATAGAGTATAAATTAATTACATGCTCTATATCGAATCGAAACGTTATATGATGAAATGACTAAATTATACAAAAAAATTTATGCACGAAAAGGATAGTAAAAGTCACTTTAACATTTCTAAATATTTGAGTAATCATGATGTGCTGCTAGACGTCAAATTTGATGTGTGGATATAAATTAGTTAATTAGAGAATTTTAATTTATCTTATCCTAAATATGATTTAAAGTTATAATTTGTATTTTTTACTAACATATTTGAAAATCTAATAGATCATACATAAAGAATAAGTTGAAGAGAGCAAAGATATTTTAATCAAGTCGGAATTAATTGTAAAGTTTGAGAAACTTAATGATTAAATAAGATATATTTAGTAAATAAGAATCAATGTACGTAAGATATTAGATCTTATTTAGGTAAAACTAATATTTAATTAGAATTATTTATAATTCTAATTAAAGTCTAATTAAAATAGAATTTAATTTTAATTAAATTACCAAAACCTATCACAAATAGGCTTAAGCTTTAGTAGAGCTAACGCTCTTTGTCTAACCCTCTCTATAATAATTATAGAATTCTTTCAACTAATTCTGTGAATACTGTTAAAAATTAGATATTTATGTAATTACAGTAGTTGAGATGGATCAATTTCGAAAATGATTTGAAAAATACGACAAAAAAATAATCAACAACTAATGCATCGTTTTTAGTAAAACTGTGATTCAAGCAATGTTGCTCTATAAATTTTCTTCAGTCTCTCCACAACCCATGTTCTAGGCCACGTCTCTTTTTGTACTTTATGATAAACACGAGCTAGCACAAGAGCATGAGTTAGGTCATGTTCAACCAAGAGTTGTGATTTTTTTATATATTTTTATTACAATTCTATTCAATTCTTAATAAATCTCATTCCAAGACAATGTCTTCAATAATTATCTACTACATAACATAAATATACTATATTATAGTAATTAATATGCAAAATATAACAATACCTAGTAGATATATTCTACGCTCAATATCACTCTTTCTTTTGGACCTGTTGTCGGTTCTCATTTCATATATGGCTCTATAATATATATCATGAGTAAATAATTATATAATATATCTACAAATAAAGATTATCCAAAAGACAAGATTAATTTTAAAAGATGAATATGACATTGACAATCTACTACTTTGCTGTAGGTTTTATTTGGGTTTCGATTCTAACAAGAATTCTTTTGAGTGATCACTTTATCTTCTTTTTAGCTATCAGATTGGCAATACTTTGCAATTGAAACTTGTCTATTATAACCTCAAGGCGTAAGTGAGTTGGTAAGGGATTCTTCTGATTTATATGAGATTACGGATTCGAACCGTCCTCATGTATGCAGTCGTTTAAAACTTGGGATCAGAACTTTGTCTTTCACAAGAAACCTACCCGACTCGAACGAAAATTAGTTTGAATATGGATAATTTAAAGATGTCTTTCCATAATTACAACCCTTTTAAAAAACTTCGAGGGAAAAAAAATTGTCTATTATTAAGTTGGTGAGCTGACTAGGAAGAGAATAACTTTGTTCATGCAACTCTCAACTTATTATAAAACAAAATCAAAGTTAGAATAAAAAGGCATTGGAAATAGGAAAAGGTTTAGGGATCCAAAAGAAGCGAATTTTGCTTTTAAGGGGAGTTGATCGTTGAGTGGACATCTGGTGACAAAACTTTTCAAGCTACATCGATGTATCATCATTTCACCAGCTGAGTTTCAGGACAGAACATTCCCCACGTTAAAAACAAAGTCTGATCTCTCAATCCCTTAACTTTCATGTTCCCTTCTTTTTGTTTAATGCTTACTTCCTTGCTTAAGAAGATGACCCCTTTTATCCAAAACTTGAATTTGGCATCAAAAGAAGACTGTTTTAACGGTAGACTATGTGTTTTTGTTTTTGTGTGTGTGGTTTAAGAGAGATAAAAGATTATTGGGATTGTTTAGTTGTCCCTTTATTCCAAGCATTCTTTGCTTAAAGACGGCTACACTCAGGAATAAAGCCAAAAGTGGAACTGGGTATGGGTTAAAGCTAAAAACAAAGAAACATGAACAACTACACAAGCATATTCTAGTAAATACAAGCAACCTAATGACACCACAGACACATGATGCAACCCCAAACCCAACAAGCAAAGCAAGCAACCAAATCCAGATGCAGCTGAGCTGAGCTGACAACCGACAACAGGCAGTAGAGCATCTCTCTGCCTCTGGTGTAAAACGTACGCTGCCCAACAGCGCCAATGTGTAGTCACGCGTCACAGCCGGTTTAGTCAGTCACCAAATGGACATATTCTTGCCGTACTAGTATCACTCACCCAAGCTTTTAAGAAGAGTTCTTGGAGGGAGGGCACAGCTTGACCATACTTGGTCATGTCCGTTCTTGTAGCAAGAGAAAGTATCACTTACACAATGAGACATGTCCCAGGAACCAAATCAGTTTTAGGTTGTCTTCTTTCTCGGAATGTCTAAGCATATTGTTCCTGTTGGTTTGGCAAGATTGGGAATTTTTGCTACCCTCCAATTTGGATTCCTGGTTCGTTGCATCCTTTGCCGAGCCAACAGCTCAGTGTGTCTCAGGTTTTGTGTGCCCAAAACAACCATGGATGGTGTCCTTCCATTATCTTTATTAACATGTTTGGAATGTAAAATCTGAGCCCACACTAGCTAGGAATCTGAATTAAGCCATTTTCTAAATTAAGAATCTTTTTTTTTTCTTTCAAAGTTATTCATTCAAAAATAAAAATAAAAAAACTGAAGAAAAGACAAGATATCTGCATGATCAAATGAACGTATCCACCCAATAATCCGGCGCCGCGTGCACTTCTACTAACACACGTAAGAGATCCTTGCCTTACACAATCAAAACATGTGGGTCCTTACTGTCCTCGCTTATCGAGACCAATTATTTTTTATCATTGTTATTTATTTTTCGTCAGTTTGTTATAACTTATAAGACTTTCTCTATAATTTAACAAACCTTAACTTTAAAATTTTCTGCTTTTTTATTTCATTAAAATAATAATAAAATATATGTAACATTAATATATATTAATCAAATTGAAATAATTAAGTCTATATTAATTGTAATAAATTATTAATTTTAATTAGACTTAATTAATTTAGTTTGATTTTAAGAAATAACTATTCAAAAAAGCCTTATCTTGTTAAAATTTGGCTTTACGTCAAGCGAGGTGAAAACAAATTGTATTTAGTTAATTAAGAGACTTCATGAGTCAAGAACTAACATCAATGAATTAGGAGTGATATTAAAAGAATACAAATTAATAGCATTTGTTTTTCTTTCCTTTACGTTTAAATAAATTCTCAGGCATGTAAATACGATAGTTCACTTGTTTTCTAAATCAACTATTAGATATTTTAATAGACTTAATTGGGACATGCTACCTATTTTTGTTAGATATTCTAAATTATTATATTGTTTCGTCTTAATAAATAAATGCTTTTTGTTCAAAAATTATTAATTTGAGTTAGATTTAACTAATTCATATTAAATTTACAAAATAAATTATTTTTTTAATATTACAAAATAAATTATTTTAATCTTTTAAAAATTAAAGATTAAAGTAATTTAGTTATTGATTTCAAATAATTTAAATTTTATTTAAATTTTAATAAAAATATTATTTTAATTAATTAATTTTTAAGTTATTAAATAAAATAAAACTGTGTCATTAATGGTCCAACAAACTAAGCACAAAAATAATAAAATTTTATCTCAAAATTTCCGTTATATAAACGGTTAGAAACTGACGGCGTAAAGTCTTTAATTTGGCCTATATAAATAAAATAGTCCCAACTCGAGTGGAAGTGCTGTTCCTCCTTAGCTATTAACGTAGACAACTCCGAGCCACACTCACTCGTCGGGAATTGCCGTTTTCTTCTTTTTGTCTCGCCGGAAAAGCCGATTTCCACCATATATTTCCTTCTTTTTGTTTGGCTGCCAACTGCCTAGTCTATTTCTGCCAGTCTTCTATGAGAGTGTGACCGTGATCCTTTTGAGACAGAAATCAAAAGGCTGTTTTGAGTAATGTGGCAGCGAAGAAAATATTCGACTTGTTTATGAATAGAAAGGACTCGGTGCTCTGTTCTGAGCTGTAAATAACTAGTGGTTTTGTTAGCATTTGCGTTTTTGAGAAGAGACTGATCGAAAGTACGTAGGAGCTTTGCTTGGTCTTTTGATGCAATCCTCTGCTTTTTGCGTGTGTCCTGTGTTCGTTATTTTTGTTTCTTCCATTTTCTTATCATTTTATGAGTTTTAATTTTCTTTTTGCTACTTCTTCAGATTCTATCTCTTTTCTTTGTTGTTTGTTGTATTGTTTTTAACTTTTCTCAGCAGCCAGACAGAACTTCACATAATCCATCGTACCGTATGTCTTCTCTCTCTATTTGTGTTTTCCGATCTTATTGAAATATTTAAAATTACAGGAGAAACAAAACAATAACAAGAGTAACAACAATACAGGAGTGGTTTTCTTGTTTTCCATTATTTGAGTCGTCTTCTTGACTGAGCAAGTCGTTCTCGAACAATTTTGATCAGTAGTCTTTCCATTTCTCTCTTATTTTCTCTTACCCCAGAACCCAAATAAAATGAAAAAAAAAAAAAATTGCGACCCTTCTCTGTTTTATCCAGGAAAGACACTTCTTTGCCCTGTTCCCTTATCATACCCTATTGATGGGATTGGTTGATAAAGTCTGTCATTTTTAATTCTTGTGTTTTAGAAGCTGAAGAATTTATTTATGACAAATCTTTCTTTTGCTTTTCTTTTTGTAATATGTTCCTTCTCAGAAACTTAGTCTCACACCTCTTTTTCTTTTCTAGTTCAAATTACTGGGGTAGTCCATTAAAAGCAATGAGAATGAGGAAGGCGGGGGTAAAGTCAATCTACAATTTGACCAACTTTCAGAGGGCTAATTGTCTGCAATCTAAGTTCTTTAACAACTTTCAGAGGGCGAATTGTCTCAATTAATCTATGTTCTTTCTTTTTGCCGTAACACGACTCACTGTTGCTGTCTTTGTGTTTGGGTCTTCTCTGATCCCAAGAGGTGAAGTTTCTTTATCTTTTCCTTTTTGTCTTTCTCCAAAACCCTCTTCCCATTCCATTAAAGTTTAAGAACGCAACCAACAACATCAATCTTAGTTTGGTATTAGTTCATTTTGGATTCAGTGGCAGCACAACAGTTTTGTCCTTCTTCTCTGTTTCTGGGTGCCCATCTCTTTTCTTTGTTAATATTTTATAGCCGTCTTAGGATCAAGGCCCGTTACAAGGTTGTCTGTCTCATCACTGATATATGAATGTTTATGTCTCCCGTATTGTCCGAAAACTCCTTTTTTAAAAAATCTCAAATTTGTTATTTATTTAATCGAAGATACATCGATAACAAATTTTAATGGTTGATAGTGTTTGCTTATTTGTGACTATTTATAACTTGTATTTATATTTACAATGGATTGGTCACTTGGGCAGGAGTGGAAGGAAAAAGTTGGAAACCTGAGAAGATGTTTACGTGCATAGCGTGTACGAAGCCGGTGGCAGAAGACGAGGAAGGTGGACGAGGGGCGGCGCGTGGGAGTGAAACGCCCAATACAAAAGAAGCTATCAAAAGCCTGACAACACAGGTCCATGCCTTATCCATCTCTATTCTAGTTTCTATTGCTTTTGCAGTATCTTTTTGCCTTAAATAAATACTTACGGCTTGTGAAAGCAAACAAAATCATAGTTCCATGAGATATTATGGACCCCCCCCACCCCCCAGGGACCAACCTTTGGCTTCTTTTACTTCTTTTTTACTTGCTTACTCATTAGCTGCCTTCTGTATTACTACTTGTAGTAACCATATTATTCTTCATGTTAGATGATGAAAGAGAAAAAATGAGTCTTTCATCTCTTTTCAGGGCTAAAACTAGTACAAAATCTTGCCATGCTAAAACTTTAAACAAGAAGTGCTGAGTTGTACTTGTTCCAGTCTCTGTTACCTCCACCCTGGAACGACTCACTAGAGTTTTGGCCCTGAAAGTGAGCATGTGCCAAAAGGTCCTCTAAATAGAAAATTATCAACTTCTAGTTCTTTTCGACTCTTGCTGGTTAGGTGTATGCCCATGTGATCAAAACCTGGTAACTCAACCAACGTCTGTGCCTACTCCATAGGAACTGTCAGTATTTCTACTACAGTTGCAGTGAAGGTGGCTAATTACAGAGTCTCATGATTTTGACATACCAACTAGAGCCCCTCAATCGTCATTAGCTTCATAGTGATGGGTGGTGCAGAAAAACAAGAGGCTTCATTAGGACTAGGAGGCTTCACTGGCTTAACTCTATATAGATTCTTCATTAGTGAAAATCTCTTCATGTTTCAAGTAGAAAATCAAATCTTTTTCAGGAATTCTGCAGCTGATCTCCTACACTCCTGTGAATGACATATTAACTCCAAGAAACCATCCTAGTTTGTTTCCAAAGATCGGATGTCGTTTCTGGATTCTGGCCAAGCAGTGCACTAACTGTACATTATAATTTGAGTCAAGTTTCCAATATCATATCAAAATTGGTACCTATTTTGGTTATGTGATATTTTATAATATTGATATCCGTCAATACTTTCAAATTTATATAATAATTTATTAAATTTTATATAATTAAAATTAATTTTTATTATAATCAAAATTAAAATTTGACTCAATAACTATTTATTAAAAAGATATAATTGTTTCTAAAAATAGTTATATATTTAAAAGTATTTAAACATATAAATACATATTTTTTTAATTTATTCCTTCAAATTTTCTTAATTTACAAATCTAATCCGATATTTTAATACGGTAATCCAGTATGGTGCAAACAAATTTGTGCCTTTTCCAGGTTGGTACTATACGAAATTCACAATAGTGCTGTACAAAAGGATTGAGTAACAAAAGGTTAACAAGCTGTTAATCCCTGTAGGTGAGCAAGCAATATTCTCTTGTTCCATTATGAGAATATTTAAGCACTGATATGTTAACATGCTTTGGTATAGAACTGGGATTGCAGGATAGAATGGTGACAGCATATTAATCCTAAGCAACAGTGCCATCTTTTAGAAAAGAAGGGATTCATCTTTATTTTGATCCACCATTGAATTCTTGCGTGTCCTTTCTATCTCTGAAGTGAAGAATACCAGAAATTATATGGAGAAAGGAATGAAGATAGGATCTTGCTGTTTACATATTGTTCGAATGAAAGAAATAATAATCTGCTATATGCTATGCAGTATTCCTAACTCTGATTTATTAACTGAAAAGCTTTTTGCACATGGTTCGTCTTAGGAGCTTCTAACAATTTCGCACAGGTTGATCAAAACTCATTATTCTTTTACATTTCTAGGAATACTGTGATCAGTTTCACTATTCTGCATGGCATTGTCTTCTTCTCTTAGAGTTCTCTGGGTGGTCAAACATCTGAGGGAAATTATTCTTCATTGGTTATTGTCTTCAAAAATCAGCTGAATGTTATCCTGCTCACTGATGGCCTTAACTTTGCTCTTCAAAATTGGTGCAGATAAAGGGTATGGCATTGAAATGCTCAGTAGCTTACAGGCAATGCAAGCCCAGTACGAGCTCCATAGGCAACAAGAAAGAATACCGGCCATATCCAGATTTCGACTCCTCGTCAGAAGGAGTACCATATCCCTACTTTGGAGGTGGAAGCTCAAGCTCAACACCTGCATGGGATTTTACAAGTGGTAGTCACCATCATCATGGCATGGGACTGGAGCCGAGATTCAGTGGACTATTCAACGGTGACCAAACCACTGGAGGAGTAGATTCTTGTGTAGTGCTTGAGCACGAGGATGTGCCCAAGGAATGGATGGCACAGGTGGAGCCTGGTGTTCACATTACTTTCGTTTCTCTTCCTAATGGTGGAAATGATCTAAGGCGCATTCGCTTCAGGTATGTGCTAGATATATCCATCACTGCTTCCTACTTCAGGGAGCTTAAAAGTTTTGTGAGAGAATTTGTTTGAAAATTTTTATGGATCAATTGCATAAAAATTCATGAATGAACTTCATAGATGGGAAAAACAAAATGTCATGTTAGATTCTTAAAAATGTTATTGCATATGTACAGCAGTATTCCTCTGTCGAATATCTTGAACTAGTCAAATCCTGAATATATTTCAATTACTTATGGCACCGTTGACATTGGCATGGCAAGTGAAAAAGCAAATAAATTGCTAAACCTTGATATCTTGTGGAAGCACAAGCTGACATTTGAATTTTGAAGCCGAGACATGTTCAACAAATGGGAAGCTCAGCGGTGGTGGGGTGAGAATTATGACAGGATCATGGAGCTCTACAATGTCCAAAGGTTTAATCGTCAAGATCTTCACACTCCACCAAGGTCCGAGGATGAGGTAAATACATTCATATGTTAAATTCCTGGAGATTTCATAAGTTTTTCTTTCCCTTTTTTTTTTTTTTTTGCATTGGATTTTTTCTCTGCTTTTCCTTTTTCTTTTTCTTTTGTTGCTGGAGGACAGGAGGAGGCTTCGGGACAGCTACCTTTAGACATAAACCAGTTTAATAAGCTTAAAACTTCTTTGACTTTCTACGTAGGCACATTAAGTTGGAATTATTGAGTAAATTGCCTATATGATTGTTGTTGGCGCTTGATATTATAATATAGGATGATATAAATCACATGCACGTGCAGAACTTCAGATGTCAGGCCAATACAGGAATGTGCAGATGTTGTTTGACATTAAAAGATTCACTGTCAGTTGATATTTGAACAACTGTTTATCTCCAGTATGAACTTAAAAGAGATGACTATGTGCATGGCGCCTTAAAGCAGGCAGTCCATGGACTTGCTTTAATGATCAATGATTGAAACATAAATGTACATGCTTCTAGGGAAGTGTACATACTATATAGGTTATCTCATGCAAATGCTAATGGATGACCATTTTGTTCACCAGACAAGATATTCAACTTGCACAAGAGTAGATTCTATAAAGGACAGCCCCATAGCTCCAGCTTTCACACCAGGGAACTATCACAGACATCCTGGAAGTAAGGGCCATTTTCCATCTGAACATTCCTATGGTGGTGACAGTATGGCTGGTCCGAAAGGTGATGCATCGAGGACAACTACCTCGTCTAGAGATGATAATGCTAGTGATGTTGAGGCAGAATGGGTTGAGGAAGATGAGCCTGGAGTATACATTACCATCAGACAATTAGTTGATGGCACTAGGGAGCTCCGACGTGTCAGGTTCAGGTAGTACAAACTTGTGTTCCCTTTCTTTTTTTTTGGTTGGCTATCATTTCCTGGTTCCCACATCGTTCATTTTATTCCTTTTTTTTTTAATTTTGATTTCCAATAAGGTAATAAGAAAACTCTTGTTCTGTTGACACAGTCGTGAAAGGTTCGGGGAAGTTCATGCAAAGCTGTGGTGGGAACAGAACAGAGAAAGGATACAAGTTCAATACCTATAGAACCGGAGATTCTAATCCCAGGGACTTGATTTCAGTACAAAAAGAAAAAGATATGGAGTGGGGCGCGTGTTTTTTTTTCCTTTCATCCCATCCTTTCTTAGTCACTTCTCACAAGTACAGACACCAATGAAGATATTCACCAATTCATCATAGCTACGCAGATTATCTATAAAGAATGACGGTTTAATTTGAAGCACTCCAATTAATGATTCGTAATGTAAAACAACCAAAAATTAAAATCAAAGTTGACCAAAGAAAACGCCACCATAACATAGTAATTAATGGGGTACGCAACAAAACTAACCACACCTGGAAAAAGAAGAAAAAACAAGCAGCTTTCACAAGTCACACCACTCATTTGCTACCTCAAGCCATTAATAACAATCTCATTGTCATCGAGCCGGAGCAAACGATAACACGCATATGTAAAATCCCTTTTTCTAAATCACAATGTAACACACACACAAACACACACACACTCCCGGTCGTGCTCTTCACATTTTGGTAAGTAGCGACTTTAGCATAGACATTTTAAGAGCCAAAGTTTTTCATCCCACAACTCTCCTCGTACAAGTTCTGGCAGGGTGGAACTGTTGAGAGGGCCTGAGAAACATATCACCAGACTCCCTATTCCATTGTACTCCAGCCCTCATAGGTGGAGGCCGAGGCTGCACCAGAGACTGCCTACGAGAACCAATTGCCATATTTGCAAACTTATCTGCAGCATCAGAAACCCCTCGTGCTGCTACTCTAACCTTGTTTACAGAAGCTGACAATCCACACGGCTACCAAGTCAGTTCTTATCCACAATAAATATACATCAGAATCTATATCACATTCAAAAGTTGGAATTAGCTCCACACTTCCCATGGCATAAATACCAAGTAACCAAGTAAAGAGGCTAGAACTTACAAGGGCTTTTCCGTCCTGGTGGTCGGTATTTCGGTTGCCTGGTAGAGCTCTTCAATGATTTCTCTTCTTTATTTGCACCCTTCATTCACAGAAACACCATAAAATTACAATCAATACAGATGCCACATTACATACTGACAACAATACAGGGGTTTTCCTGATTCCATAGTCAAAAGCATTTCCTTGGGACAATGTATAAAAATTTATTCTAATCATAGAGAGTGGTTCAAGGCAATTATTTCCAATCCCTCTGAAAAGGAGACAGCATTATTAAGAACAATAGTTTACCTGGTTGGCCATATCCAGCTTCCGCTGCGCACCTGCAATATGATATCAACTGTGAAAATTTACAAGTAAAAACATTTTAATTTAACAAAACATAACAGCATTTGTCCAAAATCATTTTGGGGTGTACAACTTGACAAACTCAAAATTCTGACAATGTTGACAGTCAAACTCATTTTCGCTTTGCCTACCTGTGCTCAAAGAAGGAGAATGAAAATTGTTAACCAGCTTTGAATTATTCATAGCCCCGGAATATCTCCTACCAGACTGTTGCTCTGATGATACCTTATTCCCAGCTACAGACAACAAAAGTAACAACATATCAATATTGAAATAATACATCATTAATATTTGAGAAACAAACAGAGCAGATAGAATAACAAACCAGATGAAGGTGTTCTCACAACAGCTGTTCTAAAACGAAGTGATGGGGGAGCATAAACGCAACCCTGCAACAGTAAGGAGATTATTGAACTCTGAAAGACAACGAGACACTAGAACAAATTTAAGTGTACATATTTTTTTCATTAAAGAAGACAAAGACTGAATGCATAAGTCACCTGGAAGAATGGATGTTGAAGGGCCTCTTCAGCCGTAGGCCTCTTGCAGGGATCCCAAGAACAAAGAGCCTGATATCCCGAAAAATAGGGAAGGACCAATGAGAAAGGGAAAGCATACAGGAACTTGTACAAAAGCAGGGACAAAATAATATAAGACTAAACCGACTGCAAACATTACTGACCGTAATAAGGTTGATTGCATCTTTACTTGCAGATGGTATTAGGACAGAAAGGTTTACACCAGCAAACTGCAACAGAAAACATTCAAAAGTCGTCTTACATCTTAATCATTCAAAATATGTAGATTGTAAAAGCACCTCGAAATTTTAAAATGGCATATTTGTTCTGCCAAGGAAAAAATAGCTTTCCAGAATTACAACTATTTAAGAACAAACAACATTAAGAAACTCCCCCATTTTCCAAACTAATCAGACATTAATAATCAAAGATATTTTAAACATGCTTCCGGTTATATGACATGGAAACAAACAATCTCACCTGTGGAAATTGGTAGTTTACAGCTTTAGCAAGATCAAGTCCATCAGCCCAAGAATCCTCAGTTGGAGTGCCTATTACACTGCATATTTTGTAGATCTCATCTGCCTCACTGTAAAATTAACCGTGATAGCCAGTGAGCAAAAGTTAAAATAAACCTGCAGCAAGATCACGGAAAAGATAAAGACCTATACCTGGTACCCGGAAAAAGAGGTCGAAGAGTTAATAACTCAGCCATAATAGCACCCATTGCCCACATATCTACAGCAAAGTAATGTATCCATTAGAACAGACAATACATATTTAATACGGTTATATTAATTCTTAAAATGTAGAACATCTCAAACTGATCTGCCACTAACCAACTTTAGAACCATATACGAATGACTGAAGCAGAACTTCAGGTGCCCGATACCACCGTGTTGAGACATATTCAGTATATGGTGGTTGAGAATTTATTTCTCGCGCAAGGCCAAAATCAGCAATTTTAATTACATCCTTTGTGACCAACAAGTTCTCTGCAAGAAGTGCAAGTTATCAGTCTGATATTCCTAACTAAAAACACAAGAAGAAAAGACCCATCGCCACCAACAATATGAACAAGTAAGAATGGGCTATCTTAATACCAGAAAGATAACCATCTTAAATTGCAAGAGAAGATGAAAACCGAGGATTAGGATAAGACTAAGAGCAAATTCATAAACAATGATACTCGAATTTCAAAAATGAAAAAAATATTGTTGTATGCAATGACAAATAGCACTTCATAGTTGATAGATCATTTGTATGGGAGGACAGATACTTTTAAAAAAAGGTTCACCTTAGCTTGTCCCACCTAAAAGACGTCTACAAATACATTGCAACAATATGGATAAAAACTCACCTGGTTTAAGGTCACGATGGAAATATCCACGCTGGTGCATGTAAGCAAGACCTTGAAATACTTGAAAACACCAATTTCTAACCTCAGCTTCCAGAAATAACTTTACTTTGTCTTTAATGAGTTGGTAAAGGTTGCACTCCTGGAACACCAGTATGTCAAATCCATTGGCTCAACGGTATCCAATTAGAATAAATAGAGGAAAAGAACTTACCATATATTCAAAGACAAAATACAAGATATCATTTTCCCGAATTACTTCCTTGAGCTTCACAATATATGGATGATTCATTTTTCGCAACGACTTTACTTCTCTAAGATTTACACACTCTTCCCATGAATAATACTTTTTCTTCATCTTTTTTATTGCCACCTGTTTATCATTGCCACACATAAAGCAATTAAAACAAAAAGTCTATAACAACCTAGGAGTCATGCAAATACAATTGCACTTACAACTTCGCCAGACTGCTTATTAATTGCCCTCCAAACACTGCCAAACGTTCCATCACCAACTTCCTTGATTAACTTGTACCTGCATACAGCATTCCTAATTTATAATTGAAGATCAAAAAAGAAATGAAAAACCATAAATGAAAAATAACTGACCTGTCCATCTTGTTGTGAAACACAAGCAAGCTCTTTCTTTATTCAGAAAATAGTATAAAACTCAAAAAAGCTATGTGACATTCACGATATATTCTCCTTTGTGAAATCTGAAGAAAAACAAACAAGCTTGCTGGTCCAGGTAAACTCAACTAATTTTCTTCAATGACCACTGACACCAGGAAACCAAAATTTTTATCATGGACAAGCTCCACGGCCTTAATCATCCCAATACCCACAACTTCAGGATACCAGAAAGAGGAGTGGACAAAGAAAGGGGTAGAGCGCATAGTTACACCAAACAAAAAAGACCAAATGCAATGACTATCGGTGTCAAGGAGACAGACACACCGATCTCAAAACAGTCCAAAACTAAACTAAAAAGATCCTGCTGATCTAGGTAGGTATAGATGAGTGGATTTCTGAACACTTTAACTGATACCCATCAAGAGCAACAGGACAACAGGTGACAAGCAAACAGTCTGCAGATAATTGAGGCAGCGGTTTTTCTAGTATTAAACTAATAATTAACTTCAATTGGATTCCTTGCAGACTTCAACCCTGCAACAACATCAACAACATATCATTAGAAAAGCGGAACAAAAGTTCAAGCAACAAACAAGATAATGAGTACAAGACTGTACTCCAGAACACGTAGTTGCTATGACTTCAACTGGACGTTGTATCAGCAATGCACTGTTCAGTGTTTATATGAGTGGTTAGAAAATGAAAAAAAAAAATCTGAAGCATTGATTAAAAGAATATGGATAAGGTATTTACTTCAAGAAGTGCATTAAAGATCCAACATCTATCTCACAATAACTTTGCATCACGTCCCCTATAGTCTTCATTAAACAGAAACTGACCACTAAGTGCAGTTAACAAAGGAAACCAAAAGAAAATCTCCAACGATGAAAAATCGCCAGTCAAGCACTTCTTGGAATGAAAGGACCCGATACTGGTAGCAGCTTGACCAGAAAAAGGCATTCTCCATGTCTTAATGAAAGAAATTAAGCCGTCTAGATCCAAGTTCTGCACAACCTAATTAGACGTGAAACAACAAAATTTATTAAGCATCATTAAGTGATCAGAACATACACAAATAATCTAACTAGTCAAACAGTCCACATACACATCCTGTTCGTATATTAAATACGAATGCTTTAAAAGAAAGCCCCTTAGAAAGTAACATCGTTATAAATTGATCATATCAAACAAAATAATCTTATTCGTTCCTAAATATAAAAGTAAATAATCTAAACGCTAAATACACGAATTTTTTCCTAAACCATTAGAAATACGACTAGCTGCCATAGAGAAGAACGGCCGTAAAGAATCGGATCATAAGGCATTTACAACCCAAGTGCTGGAGATTGTAACAATCACGGATCTAATATAATCCATGCCAAAGAAACACCCTAATCATCACTTATAAAAAAAACCGATTGCAACAAAATTAAAGTATCCATGGATTACAAACGAAAATGAGACATAAAGCCCTAAATAACAAAGGTAGATAACCTCGCTGATTTCAACCGTTTGCATCCAATCAATAACCATAAACCCTAATTCCAAATCGGACTGATGGCAACGAAAAATCCGAAGAAATCAAACACGAAAATCAAACCCTGGAAACCAAGAACAAAGATCGAAACGTCCTATTAAACGAAAAATAATCGGATCGGAGTGGATCAAAAATCATATCAGATTAGATCCGAACAAAGCAGGAAGAACCAGAACAGAAACAGAATGAGAGGAAGAGAGAGTAAAACCTGAAAGCCGAGCGGCGTAAGAAGAAAACCGTCGCTTAGGACGGAAAGAGGGGGAATCCAGTGCTTCTCTCTCCCTTTGTTCACCTTTCTTTTATAACCAAAAAACATATAAATCTCCGTAAAAGCTTTTCCACACTTCACTTGCGCATTTATCTCATCCGAATATATATGTATATATACACCTCTTGTCTTTGTCTTAATTAAATCTTCGGTTCGGTGCGTACCAAGAAGATACCTAATTTCTGACCTGATATGGGTCCCTTCCTTTCCTCGCACTCATAACTCATCCTTCCTTCACCTGTACGACATGTCGTTTTTAGGAGGGAAACACAGTCACTTTAAAATTTAGGATCGTTTGGTTGGAGATGCCAAAATTAGCCCGATCTGCTCAGCCCAATTTTGGCCCAAGTTAACTCGGCTACGGGCTGATGTCGGCTCAGCCCAATTTTGGCCCGACGATTATTTAAAAATGATGTTGTTTTTAAATTTTTTTTTTAAATGACAGGTCAGGCCACTGACCATCATGACCTAGGGTAGGTCCAAGTCGAGCCAGGAGCAATGCCATGACCCGTGGTCGGGCCAAGCTGGGCTAGGACAGCTCGGGCCCGCCCCAACCCATCGGTATCTCTGCGTTTGACTGTGCTATTATTTTCTATTTTCTATTTTACATTTTTTCATTTTATGATAAATTTAAAAATTAAATTATTTTTAGTTTAATATTTATTTACATACATATTTTTTAATTTTCAAATATCTTTAAAATACATAAAATTTAAATCTATAAATCATTATTTAGATTTTAGTTATTTATTTTAATAAAATAATAAATTTATGTGAAATTAAAATAAAATAGTTTAGCTTATTTATCTTTATATTGATTTAACATTTAATTATTATTAACAATAAAAGTGTAACTACAAAAACTTTAACAATTAAACAAAATTTTCTGATTAAAATAGAAATCAAATTTAAAAAATAAAAATAAAGAACTTTTACTTTTCAATTTTTTTTTACCTTAACCATACCATAATGTTTCATATTACATTCCTTTTAATTAGATGATATCCAAAGGTTCAAAATTAAAAAAAATGATAAATGAAGTAAAAGCATCAAAACAATTTTATGAAATTAGTTAACTTACAAACTAAAAAGGATTAATTAATTCAATTCAACTTGACTTAACAAATATTTTTTTATGTACCAATTTATCAAATAAAATTTGGAATTATAATGGTAATAATTATAATTACGAGTAAGACATCTTTAAATTTTGCATTTTAGTATATTTTTTAATTAATGTTGTTGAAGATTAGGGGGGACAGAATTTTCGGTCCAACGAAATATAAGACAGACAAAATATTGACGAAGTGGATGATACATTAAAAACTTAATTGTGTGGATTTGTAACCGAAAGGCAATGCGACCAGAACGAATAGACAACATAGATAAATGAACATATGTTACTTTTATTTGTGACAAATGGGAAAGAGGTTAAGTGTTATTTGGCGGCAGATAGGAACCATTTAGTGAAATTGTGGAGGATGTCTTGGTCAGCTCTGTAGTAATTTTGGACAAAAGCGAGCAAATCCGACCAAGTGAAGTCTGGATACATCCTTTCACCCGTTCTTAGCATAAGCTCCTCCGGCGGTCCTGAACCATTTCCAAACCAATAGTAAACACAAAAAGAATTTATTTTAATTAAATAATTTATTTTTAAAAAATTCGAACCTAAGAATTAAACAATTCAAATTGAATCGATCAAATCAATTGAATTTCTTAATTATTGCCGAGGAATCTAATTGCTTAATCCTGCAATTATATATTTACGCCTCAAAAATAGAGGACATATATTAAAGACTTAGATTACTCACCATATTTTATTATTAAAGATGTGAATCAATTAAAATTAATAATTATCTATAATCATAATCAATTTAAATTTTATATGTTTGAGGCAGATTAAAGACATGCTTAATTAGTACGCATTTCTTATCTTTAGGATTGTTTCTTTTAAAAATATGCATGGTTGAATCAGAATTGGGTAAGCATGTAAATAATATTTTCTTTTTATGAAATCTCTTGATTATGATAGATTAACTTTAGTTTTATAACTAATTATTCCTTTAGTTGAAACTTAAGATTATATATCTAGTTCTATTATTTTAACCGTTATTTAGGATTTTTATGTTGTGGTACAATTATTTTGGTGTGATTTAAATAAAAATTTTAAATTAAACTATTACTAAAAAGAGTTTATTTTTAATTAAATTAAACTATTTAAAAATTTAAAAATCAATCCAAATAAATTCTTACAAATTTAGTTTGAATTAAAAATTTAAATATACTATTTTTTATGAGTTTCTGTTGAGTTAAAAAAATCCTTACAGTTTTCAACATTAAGCCTAGCCCTGAGCAAGAGCAGGAAACGCACTTATCCAGGACCTACCTTCATAAATAACAAAATAGGGAATAAAAAATACTCTTATTTTATCTCATTTTATTCTTTACAAAGATCAAGAGTTCACTTTTTTTTTAGAGTGTTTTTTAGAGAATCAAGAGCTCACTCTTAATCCTTATAAAGAGTAACAAACAGATCTTTATTATGTCTCTTTTTTTATTTTTTATGAAGTCCATTCTTGATTCTTATAAATAATAAAATGAGACAAAATATAGATCATTTTTATTCTCTATAATGTCTCACTCTCGACTCATAAAAACAAAAAAAATAAAATAAGAACCTTCTTTTTTTTACTTTATCCAAGACTTATAAAACGTTAGTAACAACCCTATCGAACTTAACAAAGCCCTATCAAACATAATAAAGGGGTAACATGGACCCATATAAGTAAATAATTGCAAGTGTTTTTCCATTTTTTCTCTATTCTTACTTTTGATAAATGTTTCTTTTTTTATTTTTCTGTCTTAATAATATTTTTTTGGTTACCCACAAGGTGTTATAGGACGATCCCAATTATAGAAAGGCATTTTTAAATCATCCACACATAAACTAATCCTCACTCGAACCAAATAAGTTATTTACAGAAGACAAAGCTCTAATTTTAAATTTTAAGCGGTTACATATGTGAGAAAGGTTTAAACACGCGATTTTACTTAAACCAAAAAAATCGATTACTAACTCTCCCGTATCTTGGGGTATTGTTTTCTTTTCCCATATGAGGGCAAAGGGACTTCGTGCTTTGGAGTAAGTATTGGACTTGAAAGCTGCATAGCACTTGCAACGCCATTAAGAGCTTGGTAAGTACGAAGTCAAATATTATTCATATTACTTGCGGTGGATATAATTGTATTATAAGAATGGCGGTGACTTAATTGCGGATGATGACATACGTGTCTTCACCTTACCCTGACCCTGCATGAGTGTAATCATTCCTGATGTACGTGTGATCATGCAAGGGGTACACCTTACCTTGCGTGACTCGTTACTTTTCAAGGTCTGTTAGTTCTATTAATACTTTCAGATATCCCGAACTTGTTTCCATTTAAATATGTCTATAGAAATTATAAGATATTAAAAAATAAAGGCACTCCTTTGTATGATTTAACTTATTTTAATTTTTTATAGTCTAACGTATTCTAAGGCTATCTCCAACCATTGCATCAAATTTTTACACCAAATTTGGTGTAAAGTAGAATATTCCTAAAATCGTTTTATACTAAATTTTTTGTTACTTCAACCATTTTAAACCAAATTTTTACACCAAAAATTTTTCAAAGAATACACCACAATAATTTAGTTATTAACTAAATTAATTTATATTTATACAACTACAATAATTTATGTATTAACTAAATTAATTTATATTTATACAACCACAATAATTTATTTATTAA
>JANVCQ010000001.1:17238535-17255405 GCA_025531925.1 Erythroxylum plowmanianum
GATGTCGGAATGTGATTCAGTTCCAATTGATCTGTTTGCTTACTTTGTTTTGTACCCGTATTCGATTCGCTTTCATTTGGTGTCGCTTGCTAGTGGCTTCCGCAATTCGCCATTCGCCTCGTTCTTTTTCGTTCCATTGTTTCCTTCTTCGGTTGGGATTCGGTTCCCGGATCGGGTCCCAACATTTATATAAAATGTGATTCAGTTCCAATTGATCTGTTTGCTTACTTTGTTTTGTACCCGTATTCGATTCGCTTTCATTTGGTGTCGCTTGCTAGTGGCTTTCGCAATTCACCATTCGCCTCGTTCTTTTTCGTTCCATTGTTTCGTTCTCCGGTTGGGATCCGGTTCCCGGATCGGGTCCCAACATACGTAGTCCTAGTGACTTTACATGCCTAATGTATACATCTCTGGAAATTGGCTTTGTCATTGGGTCTATTATCATATCTCGCGTAAATATATATCTCATGTTCACTTCTCCTCATGTAACTATATCTTTTACATAATTATACTTGGTTTCTCATGTAACTATATCTTTTACATAATTATACTTGGTATCTATGTGCTTTGTCTTACAATGAAATTTGGGGTCTTTAGTATAAGCGATTGCAGCTTGACTATCACAGATGATGGTCACTAGATTAATTTTACTTTTAGTGACTCCCAAATGCACTACGAATCGATGAAGCCATACAACCTCTTGTACTGTAATTGAGAATGCTATAAATTTAGCTTCCATTGTGGATAATGTAACGCAAGATTGTTTCTTACTTTTCCATGATATTGCTTCAGGGTTTAGTAAGAATACATATCCTGAGATAGATTTTCTTTCATCTAAATCTCCTCCCCAGTCTGCATCTGTATAACCTTGTATACATAGATCATTGCCTTGATAACATAATGCATAGTCCACAGTTCCCTTTAGATACCTCAATATTCTCTTTACTGCTTTCCAATGTGCTTGGCCTGGTTTTGATTGATATATGCTCACCATCCCAACAACGTAACAAATATTTGGTCTTGTACACATCATTGCATACATAAGGCTTCCAACTGCACTAGAGTAAGGAACATTCTTCATCTGTTCCCTTTCTTGTGGCATTGACGGCAATTTCTCTTGTTAAGGCTTTCGTTTTTTGCAATAGGATTATCAATTAGTTTGGAATCTTGCATATGGAATCATTTAAGAATTCTTTGAATGTACATCGCTTGTGAAAGATAACAATCTCTTCGAATGATCTCTTGAAATCTTGACTCCAAGACTGTAAGTTGCTTCACCCATGTCTTTCATTTCAAATTCAAATATTGACCAATCTTTGATTTACGTAAGAAATACATAATCATTACAAGCAATCAATATATCATCCACGTATAAAGATAAAATCGTGAATTTATCTTTGGATCTCTTAACATACACACAATGGTCTTAATCGATCATTTGAAAATCATACGAAATGATTACGTTATGAAAACGAATGTACCATTGTCTTGAAGACTACTTCAGGCCATAAATTGATTTTAATAACTGACATACCTTATTTTCTTGACCTGCCTTGATGAAACCTTCAGGTTGTTCCATATAGATTTCTTCATCTAATTCTCTATTGAGAAAAGTAGTTTTTACATCCATTTGATGTGATTCAAGATCCATACTAGTTACTATAGCCAGAAAAAGATGGATTGAATCAAACTTCCCAACAAGTGACAAAGTTTCCTCATAATCAATTCACTCCTGTTGTGTATATCCTTTTGCTACAAGGCATGTCTTATATCTTTCGATACTGCCATTAGCTTTTTGCTTTATTTTGAGAACCCACTTGTTTGCAATTACTTTACGCCCTTCAGGAAGGTCAACCAAGTCACATATTTGATTTGAGCTTAAAGAAATCATTTCTTCTTTTATTGCTTTCATCCATTCTTTTTTAACAGAGACAGTAAAAACCTCATTTACAATCCTTAACTCTTCTTCCTCTTACGGAACAATCATATTAATTTCTTCTTCAATCTCAAAACAACGTTAGAGAATTATTCCTCGATTACTTCTTCTTAAATAAGGTTCATCATAACAAATTCATGATTGATCTGATTGCTCCCACCTGGATCAGTCACCATAGAGAACCTTTCTGTGGAATCGCTCTCACTTGGTTGAAGTTCCTCATCTTGATTCTTCATAACAGAATCATTCTGATCAAGCGACTCATATAACAGTAGGTCTTTACCTATTTCGCCTTGCTTAGGAAAATCACTCTCTAAAAATGTTACATCTCGTCATTTAAATTCAGTTACACCTCCATTGCTTTGTTCACTAATGAACACGTATCTTTTTTAGTGTTCGGAGTATCTAATAAAAATACTTTTTCTCCCTCTTGGGCTTAATGTCCCATGTTTGTGAGAGAAATTATGAACATAGATTACACACCCCTAAGGTCTAATACTTGACACATTAGGTTTCCTAGCAGTCCACAACTCATATGGTGTGCTAGTAACTGATTTCGTGGGCACATGATTAAGTACATAGGTGGTTGCTATTGCTAGTAATGTATCACCCCAAAAAGTGATTGGTAAATTTGCTTGGGCCATTATGGACATAATCATTTCTAATAGCATCCTATCTCGTCTTTCAACGATGTCATTTTGTTGCGGAGTTCTAGGAATTGGTAAATGCCTTTCTATTCCTTTCTTGTCACATAAAATCTTGAACTTTTTTGACAAGTATTCTCATCCATGATCAGTTCGTAATGCTTTTATTTTCTTATCTAATTGATTCTCAATGAAGTTCATATATTTTATGAAACAATCAAATGCTTCCGATTTATGAGAAATTAAATAAATATGACAATACTGAGTATAGTCATCGATGAAGGTGATGAAATAAATTGCCCTACGTCTAGCCCTTACATTCATTGGACCACAGATGTCAAAATGAATTAACTGCAATGAATATAAAGCTCGTGTTCCCTTTCCAAATGGCTCTCTTGTCATTTTACCAACTAAACAATGCTTACTTGTAGGTAGATCTATTTGAATTAGATTACCTAAAAGTCCTTCTTTAGCTAATTGACTGATTCGATTTTGACCAATATGACATAGTCTAGCATGCCACAAAGTCGCATCATTATTGGAATTACTAGATGTAAATAATGAATAACTAATATTATTATTTTCCTCTAACACATCTAGTACAATAAAACCATCACATAAAAAACCATGACCATAATAAATAGATCCAAGATACAAATCTATTCCACCGCTGTAGAAATTTATATTAAAACCAAGTCTAACCAACATTAACACAGATAAGAGATTCCTACAAATATGTGGAGCAAATAATACTTTATGTAGGATGAGGGGTTGTCCTCCATGCATGTCCAATTTACATATGCCAGTTTCTTGTAAAGCAACTCTGGAATTGTCACCTACATAAAGCCATCGACTACTATGTGGGAGTTTACGAAACTCAACGAAGGTGTCTTTATCCTTTGCTACATGGTTGGTTGCTCCTGAGTCTACAATCCATAAAGGCTATGATTCAGTTAGAAAAACAAAACAGGAAACATTCACAGAACAAACATTTATAATATAAAGTTGTACCTTCATAGACTCGGTACAATCTCAAGCAAAATGACCCTTATTACCATAATTATAACACTTCACATGTTTTATGTTCTTCATTTTGAAGGGACATTTTCTCTTTCCACTTTGATTCCATTTTGCCTTCTTAGATTCCTGAGAAGAGTGGTTGAATTTCTTATTATTCTTCCACTTATATCCATCATGATGCTTGCGTTTCTTGTTTATAACTCCATGTGAACTAGAACTAACTGCATATGCCTTAGAAGACATCTTTGAGGCTTCAAGACGCTCTTCCTTCAAGATGAGATGCCTCGTAACATCTTTCATTGTCTTGATGTTTTCATTATAAGATGCTCCCAACTCTAAGTAAGTGAACGAATCACAGCTTGCACTTGTTGTTCATTAGAAAGCTCATGACCAACATCATGTAACTCACTAACATGGCGGACATTTACCTAAGATGTTTTTGCATTGTATCCTTGGGGCGCTTATTACGAGTATCAAACTTAATTGTAAGTGACCTCAATTTAGTCACTAAAGTACCTCCAAAATAAGAAACCAATGCAGACCATATGTCCTTTGTAGTTTCGAATTTACGAAACTCCCGCATGATATCTATGAAATATTAGCAGAGAAGAGATAACTTCATTCTCATTATCGGTAAGTTATAGCTATATTCAATATATATACAATTGTCTATACTAAATATAGTATCAGATTTCCTAAGATACATGAATCTGTATCTTATTCTAATCCCTAGAAATCAGGGATTTACATGATTTCTATAGCTATACAATCTTTTAGATAATGCTGCATGATTCTACATAATCTGAATGATTCTATATAATCCAACACTCCCCCTCAAGTTGGTGAGTGGATATTTTCCATTCCTATCTTGCTAATAATATCTTGAAATACTATGCTTGTCAATCCCTTTGTAAGAACGTCTGCCAACTGATCCTTGATTGACACAAATGGAGTGCATATTAAACCACTGTCTAGTTTTTCCTTAATGAAGTGCCTATCAACTTCAATATGTTTTGTACAATCATGTTGTATTGGATTATGTGTAGTGTTTTAAAATCTGAACCGGACATCGAATCGGAGGCCTTACTAGTTACCGGTTCAACCACCGATCGAACCAACCGGTCGAACCGGTGTGATGTCATAATTATACAATAATTATATTTAATTATATATAATATTAATAATATTAAAAAATATAAAAATATACCCCAAAAAAAATTTATTGAACCAGTGGTCAGACCGGTTCGACCGGTTCTCACTGGTTCAATTGAGAATCGATTTTTAAGAGTGAACCGGACCGGATAGCCAGCCGATCACCTGTCGAACCGGCTGGTCCGATCCGATTTTCAAAACATGGATTATGTGCAATGCTGATGGTTGATTTGTTATCACAATACAACCTCATAGGTCCTTCCCATTTTATTCTTAAATCATCAAAAATTATCTTCAGCCAAAGTAATTCACATATTTCCAATGCCATAGATCTAAACTCAGATTATGCACTTGATCTTGCCACTACATTCTGCTTCTTAATCCTCCATGTTACAAGGTTACCACCTAGGAGTATACAATAACCCGAAGTTGATCTTCTATCGAACAAAGACCCTGCATATTCTGCATCGGTATAAGCTTCTAATGTTATACCTGTGACTGTTTGTCTCTTAAACAGAATTCCTTTTCCTGGGCTACCTTTCAAGTATTGTAGTATTTTGCTTACTGTTTTGAGATGTGATTGTTTAGGATTATGCATAAATTGACTGACCTTGCTCACGGCAAATGCTATATTTGGTCTTGTATGTGTCAGATATATCAACTTCCCAACAAGCTTATGATATGATACTTTATCTACAATAGGATCTTTTGGAGCATCACCTAATCCATGATTGAATTCTATCGGTGTGTCTACTGGTTTACAACCCAATTTTCCTATTTCTTTCAACAAGTCAAGTACATACTTTTGTTGGGAGATGAAAATCCGCATTTGAGTGAGCTACTTCAATGCTTAGGAAGTACTTTAACTTTCCTAGCTCCTTGATATCAAATTCCTTCAAGAGACATTGCTTCAAATTTTTCATTCCTTTTACATCATTACCTGTCACAATAATATCATCTACATAAACTAACAATGCTGTGACACCCCCACCCCCCCAGATTTTGAATGTCTAATGAACAATGTATGGTCTCCTTGATTATGCTTAAATCCCAATGAAATCATCACCTTAGCAAACCTCCTAAACCAAGCTCATGGGGATTGATTGAGCCCATAAAGAGCTTTCTTCAACTTGCATACCATTCCTTCTTTAGATTCAAATCTGGGAGGAACTTCCATGTAAATTTCCTCTTCTAGATCACCATGGAGGAACGCATTCTTAACATAAAATTGCTGAAGATTCCACTCAAAATTAACAGTTAATCATAACAGTATTCTTACCGTGTCCATATTAGCAACAAGAGCAAATGTCTCAAGGTAATCTATGCCATAGGTTTGAGTGAACCCCTTAGCCACCAATCTTGCCTTATATCTTTCCATCGATCCATCAGCCTTGTATTTACATCCAACTAGTTTCTTCCCTCTTGGCAATTCTACTAACTCCCATGTCTTATTTTTCTCAAAGGCCTCGATTTCGATTTTAGCATCCTTTCATTTTTTGTCTCCTAATGCCTCAGTTAGATTTTTCGGTATGGGAATTGTGTGGAGATTGGTTAGGAAGGCTCTATGTTTTTGGGATAGGTTCTGGTAAGACATAAAGGACAATAGTGGGTGTTTTGTGCAGGTTCTTGTTCCTTTCCTCGATGCAATTGGTAGGTGTGGTTGACTAAATTGAGGAAGAGGTGGATTTAGGAACAGAAATAGATTTAGGCATGGTTATGTCTTGAGATGGAACAATACTAGAATCTAGAAGAAACATATCCTTTGAATTATCTTCACTCAAGATCTTCCCCTGAAGATAGGTGTGCTGAAAAAAAGATTCATTCTCGACAAAAGTAGCATCAGCTGAGATAAAAAAAATTTAAAAGGTGGATGAAAGCATTCGTAACCCTTTTGAGTTGAGGAATATCCAATAAAAATGCATCTAAGAGCTCGTGGATCTAATTTGTTCCTATTGTGAGAATGGATATGAACAAATGCAACACAACTAAAGATTTGGGGTATCCGATTGTTTGACACAAAAAAATTTGGAAAAAACTTTGTGAGTATTTCAATTGGACTTTTGAACCTAAGGACTCGTGTTGGAAGTCTGCTAATGAGATGGGCAGCAGTTAATACTACTTCACCCCAGTACTATTTTGGAACATTCTTATGAAATAGCAATGCTCTAGTGATTTCTAGGAGATGTCCATTTTTTCTCTCAGCCACCCCATTTTGTTGTGGAGTGGTAACACATGATGACTAATGAATAATTCCTATTTTTTTGAAAAAATGAAGAAAGAGTTTGATTGAAATAGTCCTTGGCATTGTCATCTCTTAATTTTGACATCAAATTGAGTATAGATCATGTTGTAGAACTTAGGAAACACAGTACTCACATCAGATTTATTTTTCAAGAGGTAAAGCCATGTGACTCGTCTACAATCGTCAATAAATGAAACAAACCACCTAGCACCCAAAACATTTGAAATGTTAGAAGGTCCCCAAATATCACTATGAATGAGAGAAAAAGGAACAAAGGTTTTATTGTTGCTTATTGGAAAGGAAGCAAGTTTGTGCTTTGTAAGTTTACAATCATCATAATGAAAAATTTTAGACATAAGACCTCTAAACAACGAAGGAAACATGAATTTCAAAATTCTAAAAGATGGGTGACCTAAAAGATGATGATGAAGCCAAATTTTATCTTGATTTGACATGACAAATTCGGAAAGAAAGGATGTGGATAAGGATCTTCCAACTTCTGGTTTACTGGATTGTTTTTTCAGAAAATAGAGACCATCTCTCTGACTAGCACATCTAATCATCTTCTTCGTTCCTAGCTCCTGAAAGACACAATGTGAAGGAAAAAAAAAGGTTATACTGCAATTTGAATTTGTAGTTAATTTGTGAATGGAAATAAGGTTTGCACATAGTTTGGGAACATGGAGAATATTTCTTAGTGTAAAGTCTTTGTTTATGTATACACCTCCTTGACTAGCTACGGTGGTGATAGATCCATCAGCTATGGTGATCTTTTTATGGCTACAATTGCGGTTATAAGAGATAAAGTATTTAGAAGAATAAGTCATAAGATATGTTGCTCTGGAATCAAGTACCCACATAGGATAGGAATATCTTTTTGAGGAATTAGGATTAGAAGAAGAAGAAATACGTGAAAACGCCAATGAACAGGTACCTGTTGAGATTGGCTTTTCAAAAGACTCCACAAAAGTTTTTAGTTTCTCTATTTTGTTGGTATTGAACTCAGGAATAGGCTTCTTAGAGTTTTCGTCATTAGTTGACGAAGTGCTCACCATATGTGCTTGACTTTGGTCATTCCCACTGTGATTAGGCTTGCCATGAAGTTTCCAACACTTTTCCCTAATATGCCGATGCTTTTTGCAGTATGTACAGAATAGAGAATCTCGATTGAAGGGTTTGGATGAGTCTACTCTAGTAACAGCTGTAGAATTGTTAGCCTCCTTCAATTCCGTGGCCTTTTCTAATAAGTGCAAAACCATCTCCTCCTTGAGGTTCAAGCATAACTCTTCGACGTCCCCTTTCCACATGTATAATAGCGATTGTCTCATTTAGAGACGATAGGTCTTGTTTTTCCAAAATTTGCACTCTTACAGCATCAAATTCCATATTTAAACCTGCCAAAAAATCATAAATACAATTATTTTCAACAAAACGTTTCAAAATTGCTGCATCTTCACTACAGTTCATTTGGATACATTGATAATGATCCATCTCCAGCCACAAGCTTTGTAAAGACCAAGTCAAGAACAAGGAACCTTAAGTCATTTTTTAGTTTGTAATAATAATCGTAATCTTATTTAGTGCATGAAAATTTTCATTTATTAATAGGCATTGAAGCTTTTGGTTTTAATAGAAAAGTCTCTTAATCTTTCAAACACTCTTTAGGAAATATTTTAGAAAGTGTTTAAATCATAATTGCATTAAACAAATTAAGTTTGAGCTTTGAAGTTGTTAAAATCATGTTTTTAGGGCATTAATTGACCTATATGGGTTAGTGGTTGACTAATATATGTTAAAATTGAATTGATGAATTGAAAGTTTATAGTAACAATTGGTTGATATGTTAGTTGACTAACATGCCATTTAGAACTAATATGCTTAGTAGTTGACCAATATTTCAACGACTAGTAGACAAGTGCATTCAATACACATTAGTTGATAAATATGCTAGATTGGTCGACTAGTTCTTTGTAACTAGCTATTGTAAAGATTAATGTTGGGCTCCAACGACTAGTAAGGGTCTTGAAATCCTATAAATACATGTTTTCTCAATGGTTCTTGCATTAAGAAGTACTTATATATATATATATATATAAGTGTTTTTCAATTGTTTGAGTATTGTTATCTCATATATGTGTAAATGAGCCTATTTGGAGTTATCAAGTATTAAAGTGAGGTGTCTTGAGTTGAAAGATTTAGTTGGGGCATTATATTATTATACTTAGGGAGTGTTCCAAGTAGCATTGATGTTCTTCTTTGTTGTGAATAAAGATTATAAAAGCATTCATCTTTACTGAGAAAAGATTATACAAAAGTTATTTTTTGTCTTGAAAGAAGAATTATAGTGGAATTCTAAAAGGAATCTTGATAGTAGATGTAAGCAAGAGTTGTTTATCGAACTACTATAAATTAGTTTACATTCTTTTTTTTCTATCCTCTTTAAACTATTATTCAAATGTTTGAATAATTTATAGTAAGCAATTTCTTTATTTGACAAACAACTCTTGTATATATTGTTGTTAAATTGAGTTCTGTGGTTAGAAATTTTATTATTTGTAAAAGGCCAACTTACCCTCCCTTTTGGAATATTATTAGAGACTAATAATTTTGATGAAGAAGGGGTAGAAGAGTGGTCATTTACAAGATACTAAAAAGTTAACATAGACAATAAGGAATTGGCTTTGATTTAAACTAAAGGTAGGAGAGGATAAAGAAAAATAAGATTAAGTTCAGTATCTAGACATTATGCTTAAATATAGCTAATAATTTTGATGAAGAAGGGGTAGAGGAGTGGTCATTTACAAGATTGGACATACTAAAAAGTTAACATAGACAATAGGTATTTGGCTTTGATTTAAACTAAAGGTAAGAGAGGGTAAAGAAAAATAAGATTAAGTTCGGTATCTAGACTTTATGCTTAAATACAGAGGGAGTCATTACGCCTTCTAATTATAACCAATTAAATTTGTAGCTTACATAGAGAAGAGGAAACAATTTATGCAATAAAAGGAATGAGTTTTTTTTCAATTAATACTTCTCACATGATAAAATATATTACTTTTATGTCAACATAATGAGATAGAGAATGACTAAGATAAACACATAATTATGCTTTCTAAGAGAATTTATGTTTGTTATAGGAATGTAAGAAAAGAAATATAGCATAACCAAATGAGCTTATTGATAATTTGAATTGTTTTTGAAAAAGAACAAAACATAGTGACTTGATGCTTTTAATTAGAGTTGACAAATTATTAATATATATGAAGATATTTATTTAATTTTTGATATTCTCTTCCTTGAATAAAACGTAATGTCATAATCTTTTAATGAAATTGTCATTCAATAGAAGATGAAAATTAGAAAGATTAAGTCACTTCTATTTTTAAGGAAATAAATCTTATGAATTGTCATTCAACAAAAAGCTTAAATTAGAGAGAAAAAACATGATTACTTTATTTTAAGGAAATAAATCCAAATATAATGACTGAAATCATTAATAAAAGGTATAATCAATAATAAAGTACTCGAACTTTTGAAAAATTTCCAATTCAGTGTCCAAACTTTTAAAAATTTTAATTGAATGATTAATTTTTAAAACCTTTAGAGTTCAGTTAAAATTATTAGTTTTGTTAGTAATTTGCTAATTTAATTAACGAAATCTTTGTTGTATACGGATCATGGAGCAATGCATTCATTTTGGCATCATAAAGTTTAGGACAAAAGTTCAACCATAACATTTTTTCAATTATAAAAAATGATATATTGGCTATCTATAGAATTTATATTATATATATATATATATAAAGAAGCTATTTCTTTATGGGAAGAAATCATATCTATCTATGTGCTTTGTGGTCTCCGTGGAATGTTGGGAGTTACAGTGACAGCGGTCACTCCAGGAGATTTCGTCACCTGCACCTTTGACTCCGCTATTGTTCGTCATCTCGAGGTCTGGTTTGATGAGTACCAGAGCTTTTTCTGGCAAATGAGTATCTTCTCCTTCTCGCCGCCTTTTTCAGTGTCCTCTTCCCGGCATCCCCACCTCATGTTCTTTGCTATGGTGGCTATGGAGTCCACGAAGTAGCTTGATTCTCTTATAATCACGTACCCTGTGGGCCTCAGGATTCTGTCCATCTCCAAAAGCACGTACTTCATATCGCATCTGCCCATGCACAGCAACTATATCTTGTCAGAAGAACTCAGAACCATACATCAGATTTCACAGCAAAATGTGTCCTTTATGGGGCCAACAATTATTAAAGTATTAGTTAGGCTTTTGTCCTGATCAGATGGTTGTCTACTTGTCTTTTGTTTCTAGGATTCTTTTTGTTCCACTGTACTGTACTCGATTTCCTAGTCAGTCACTGATCATCAATTCAACATTTTCAGGGAACTGAAGTTCTATATTTACCTGTGGCTTTCAGCAGTGAACAGGCCATCGAGATGGAGGAGATCATAGGTTCGAGGGTACGTTGAGAATGCTTCACACCTGAAAATAGCCAAGTGACTAAATTTATAATTCCATGTACAGCAAAAGGATCCCCGATATTATGTTGTGAATCTTAGGATTAAAGTGTGCATAGAGACTTACCAGTCATGGTAAGTTCCAATGAGGCCTCGGTCGTAGACCACAGGAAGTGTATTTACACCATGGGATGACACCACATTCATGACCCACATAGGATCATCAATTACAGCAGCAGCAAATCCTCCATAAACTGTATTCATGTCCATCACGTTTCTTATCTTATCGGTTCCAATTGCTGGTACTAACTTCTTATAGTACGTTGCTCGAACTTTCCACATGCTGCCATCATGCTTGAAAGCACTAATACTCCCACCACGAACTTCTGCAATGCGTGCCGGTGAAACGTGCAATCGCTCTGGCCATTTAGGAATGGATTCTAGATCTGATTTTGCATTTTTTGGGTTTGGAACGACCGCACATGACCGAAGTGGAGTGTACCATGCAGAATCAGGCTCCAGGCTATCATCACACTTGGAGGGGTAGGCATCAGGAGTGGCAAGTTTACTATAGCAACTGTCATCTGAATCTTTCTGCCAGACAGCAATATCCCCCTTCTTATTATACAGTTTGAAGCACATTGCAGTAAGCAGTTCTTGCAACCTTTCATAATCTGATCTCTGCTCATCTATGGTAGTGTTCCACCCTTTCCAATGGTTTTCGTAATTTACTGGAGGACCAGAAAGGACCCAAAATCCACCAGGACGGAGAATTCGATGAACTTCCAGGAGATAAATTCCACCTGAAAGCAAAAGTCTACTGTCAGGAAGAGATGGCAGAAAAATGCTTGCATTATGTCAAACTGTGAACTTGAAAAAGAGAAAGGGTGCGATAACAAGTTTATTTTCTCATTAATCATATCAAGGAATAAACTGACACTCCCTAGCTATTGTTTAGTGTCAAATTCAATTACCAAATTCTGTCCACGGGATAAGGCATCTGGAACAATGAGCCATATCAAATGAGTGTGATGGAAAGGGAAGGCGCTGTGTGGAAATGATGCCAAGAATTGCAGGAATTCCACGTTCTAATGCAAATTGGACTTGAGCTTCATGATTATCTCTTGGAGCAAGAGAAACTGTAAGGATTCCACGATCTAATAGATCACCTCCCCAGCTTGCAACCTGAAATAGAAATAATTACTAAGATCAATAGTTTAAAGCTAATATAGATTGATGAGCAACAACATATGAGAGGCAGGGGAATCCAATTTATAGACTCATGGAGTGTCTCATTTACTTGTGTGGTTAGCTGCAGAACCAGGGAGGAGAAAACCAGCAAAGAGAGCAAATGATGGAACTCACCCCACACCCAGTATCAATGGCAGTTCGTACAGTTCCGTCTTTCATCTCTGGAATCAGATCTTGCATATGATCAACATAGGCACTCACTCCATTAGGAAACATGGTCCCTCCCCCTGGAAAGAGGAACTTCTCCCCCTGCTTTCTTAGCCAGTTCTGATTGGATTTCTGTTTGTTAATCCAATCGTACGGTACATTCCTGAAGTCATACGCGAAGTAAATCAGATGAGACTAACCAAAACAAGGGAAACAATTTAAGGTGACACAGGCAAGAAAATAATTATACCTATACCAACATTCATCCCTACTCTTTGGCCATTGGATTGGAGGCTTGTATCCATTTGGTGGAGGAACCAAGCATTCCCTCTTTTCAAATGGAGGAGGGCAGTGGCGTTCCATGAAAGTTAGCCTGTGAAGGCCATACTTCTTCCACTTCTGCACAACAGATTTACAACATGAATATAGCAATTCTACTACAGACAGTATTGAAAGTTCTTGATTCGTTTATAGAACTATTTGTCAAAAAGAAAGCTCATACCCTCGGATCTGTACATGGAGTGTAGTCTTGATAATCTACAGTGCATTCAGGAAAGGCAGTGGATTTAGCTTGAAGAGGAGTACCATCCTTGGAAGTTTGGACAGACTTTTTTACATCCTTAACATTCTCGACCTCGACGTTATTTCTATTAGAACAAAAGATCCCACCAAGGTAAAATGAAAACCCGCACAGAGCAACGAACAGTATAATCCTGGGAAGAACCTTGGCCTTCTTATCAGGATGTACATCTGGCTTTTCATCTTTATACTTCATGATTCCACACCTCAACAATTATCTGCAGATTTGCAAGTCGTCAGTTAAAAATGACGAACTGTAAATCTAAATTGCTATTTGCTGCTTTCTAACACAACATAAGAATATAGTTTTTCCTCTTTCTTAGTCACAGTGGAGAAGTCTATATACTGACGACCCATATACAGTGTCAAAAATCAACCTTTAATAGATTTTTAACTCAAATGTATCGACAGAACATCGTATGTTCTAAGTGATCTCAAGGAAACTAACAAGAATAGATCAGCAAAGTAAAAGAAAGGCTGAAGATTGGACACAGGATCAAACAGTTCACAAAAGCTGCTGGTTATTTGAAGCATAGATCAAGCGAATGGTAACAGAACTTGCTCTACAAAGCCTAACGGAAGATGAATTTGTTGAACCAAAGTCAAAAGAAGAGAAGTGCAGAAAGCAAGGGAAATAAGTAACATCATATATGTAGTGATCCATGTTAAATTCTTAAACTTGGAAGAATCGGAAAAAGCTGTGTAACCGACGAGATCTGATGGCAACTACCAGATTTTGGTTTCCTTTTCCAAGTTACTTTGGTATAATGGCTCTCACATGAAACTATTTCTCTATGTGTGTCTTTTTTTCTTTAACTCGATTATGCACAGTCAAAAAGAAAAAAGACGAAGCCTTGGATCTTCAGGAAAAAAAAGAAAGAAAAAAAGAGGAATCAAAAGCTAATGCTAAATGACAGAAATAGAAAACAACAATCCACACATCAATTTCATCATTTCCTTGAGAACCAAGAAAAGTTTCCATGATTTAGTTGTCACCAACTTTCAACAAGCGATGTTCTTTGTTTCTCAAGCATCATAAGGAGTGACTATGACGATATAGCCTCGTAGAGAATAATAGTCATCAACATAAACAAAGGGAAATTAAGTGTAAAAAGGCAGCCTCTTCGACGTGAACATTCTCTAATTTTCATTAGAGTGATCATACTACAATCAAGAAACAGCAAAAGAAAACAGGAGAAATGCCAAATGGGAAACGATAAACCAGTGAAAGGTCAGATCTTCAGCCCGAAACAATAAAACAAAAGAAAACCTGTGAAAGAGCGAGGACTAATGGGAAACGTTCAAGTGATGAAGAAAGAAAAACAACAATCTGGGAAGAGATCCGATGAAATAAAAGATTATAATTACCAAAGAAATGGAGACATTAAAACAGAGCACAAGAAGAGGAAATGCAAGAATGAGATAGTACGGGTGCAAGAATGTCAAAGACTGTACCTTTCTTCTTGTTCTTCTCCCTCCGCTCTAATCCTCTCTAAATGCACAAAAAGTGAAAGACTTGTGAATTGTGATAAATACGGGAAGAGAATGAGATGAGATATCCTGTCTGAGAACAGAAAGAAACAGAGGCAAGAGGTAAAGAGATAGATAAAATGAGGCAAGACGAAAAGCTAAGAAATAGGGATGTGCATAAGGACTTTGTGAGATCTACCGATCTTTTGACCTCACACACATGCACGCAAACTTCCATATGCTCTATCCAACCTTAAATAACTCCCCCTCGTCGCCTTCTGTTTTGCATAGCTGTCCTCTGCTTTCTTCTATTGTTCGTTTTTTAACTCCGTTTTCCTTTTACATGGCTGGAATAAGCCACACCTATGGCTATTTGTAGACGCAAGGGTCAAATCAGTGAAGCGAGACCACAATCATTTCAACCATTCCCTAAATTTCATGCACATAACACCTCCCAGTGTCCAACTCCCGGAAACTCTCTCTCTCGGAGCTCACAGTTTTATTACAAGACTTAAGTATGTGAAGATGTGGACTCTCTTATTGTGTTTAATGATAGATCAGAGGACTTTTGAAGAGACACACTTCTCCTGTGTTACAGTCCCATTGACTTTGCAAGCATAAATGCGGAAATTCCCACGAGAAGAGGCCAATGGGAATAAATGAGATTAAACATTTGTCTTTGTCACAGTCGTTTTCATAATTAGGCCAGCTTAGTACTTTGTTGATGTGTAAGTAATAGGAGCTAATTTACCATAGCCATCTACCATACGGCAATGGATTGGTTCGGGTTTGGGCCTTTTATGACTCGGATCTATCTCAGAATCTGGTTGGATTCTAGCGATGACCTGAGGTGTAATCAAATCAGAAGTAGCTTACATAGTTTCAGCTCTTCACTTAAGGGTTTCTTTTTTAAAAGGTTTTGAGTTCGAGTCATGTTAAAGAAGGATAAATAGGAAATATTTCTGTTGATGATCCTCTAGCTCCCTGGTAAAGTTTCTTGATCGGATCAATTATGAACGCTTCGTTTCTAACGACAATGTAAGAATTGGAGCTACTAAAAAATCTGGAAGTTAATAGGAACTTAATTTTGAGCAGGAGGAGGCCATTGATCAATCATCAGCTCAACAATTAAGTATGTGAAGACTTCTTGTGTGCAGACATATACAAACCATGTAAGAATCAGAAAAATTTTGTGGCTCCAGATTTACATCATCTAGGGCTCTTGAGGAGGGATCTTAGAGGCTTAGGAAAATTAAATTAGTAAAATAAAAAATTTAAAATTTAAAAATATATTAAATTGTTATAAAATTAAAATATTTTAAAAATGAAATAAAATTTCAAATTTAAAATATAACTTAAAATATTTTTATACTATCACATCATCGTCAGGTGAGCTTCCTTAGACGCTCGTCTATGACTTTAGGAATCGATCTCCAACAATGCGACAAACGGCAAGGGCTTGAAGGTGTGAGAAGGAGAAGAAGGAGTGAGAGAGAGACGAGGCAGGTGTCTTAGCTAATGTTAAGAATACCGTACCAAATTTTATATCACCTTCAGTTTTAGCACGGTACTATATTAGTACTGGTTAATACTGAATATTATTTCAGATAATTTTTTAAATTTATGAAATAGTTTCTGAATTTTTTAAAAAATTATAAAATAATTCATTGTCATATTGTACAATTGTACTATATATTTTTAATCATATATCCAAAAATCATATTCATAAATAATAATCACAATTTTAATTTAATTTACAAAATGAATTTAATAATTATTAATAAATATAATTAAATTTAAAATATATTTTAAAGTATATAAATTTCAAATAAATATTGATTTAATAATTAAAAATATATAAAATAAATATTGGTTTATAAATAATAATTTTAAATTATTTATTTTAAAAATAAAATATTTTTATTAATACTTTATTAATAAATATTATATAAAATATTAAAA
>JANVCQ010000001.1:17255460-17268779 GCA_025531925.1 Erythroxylum plowmanianum
AAAATTCACAATAATTATAAAAATTGAAGTAAATAAAATAACTAATTAAAAAATTATGAAAAAAGGGGAGGGAGAGGTAGGAGAGAAGGAGAAAGATTTTAAAAATTTTACAAAAAAATCTCTCTATTTTTTAAAAATTTCGGTACCGGTCAGTATTTTACCAATATTTTGAATACCGACCGTTACCATCCGAAATGGGTCGATACGAACAATCCTTTGTTTCATACTAATTTTTGTCCGGTACTGGCCGGTACGAAACGATATTCACAATAATAGTCCTGGTGTTCTTAGGAAAGAGAGAAATTAATCGTTATTAAAAAATTAAACTGAAAAATTAATCCGTTTAAAGAATTTGTAGTTAGATTAATTCGATTTTTAAATTATTGATTAAAATGATATTATTTTATTGTAATTTATTTAAAATATTTTTATTTTATTTAAATTTATTCAAATTGATTTTTCGGTTAAAATAAAATCAAATAAATTTTATCTAAATTTTAAGTTTAAGTTATCAATTTAATTAGTCTATTAATTTCAACTTAAGTTAGATTAAATATAATTTGTCATTTTTTTACCATATTTACCATAATCATTATCAACTGGATGCTTCTTTTTCTTTCAACTTACGAAAAAGATACATAAATGTCGGTCAGATTCATTATTCAATAGTCAACATTGGCACAATTGTCAATTGTTTGACAATGGTTATGGTGTATTATATGAAAACCATGTTCATGACACCGTGTTCAGAAAGGTCCAACAAAAGTTCAACCGCTTACTGTATAAGTTTAGATGCCGACGACGACGAAGATGTTAAGAAAAATATCAATTTTTTTTTTTTTTACCACGAACTGTTTTAGAAAGATCTTAATTATGAGAAGATATCTTTAAGTCATCTATATTTAGACTAATTTTCGCTCAAACTGAGTAGTTCTCTTACGGGAGACAAATCTCTGACTCCAAGTTCTAAACGGTTGCATACACGAGAACGATTCGAACCCGTGACCTCACTTAAATCAGGAGAATTCCTTACCAACTCACCTGCGCCTTGAGATTTCAATATAAATTTAATAGTCTGAAATGTTGGTCCACCGACACTACTAACATTTTTGCTTTGTTCATTATGATGACTATTCTTTTCCCTTGTCACGCTCTTGCTTTTAAAAATGTAAAGAACAAAAGATGCTTGCCGGTTGCCAGGAACGATACGCCACTTGCAGACATGTTACCCTAAATGGACTTATTGATTAGCATTAATTATGAATTATTATAGTCAGTCCTCCACATTCATGTGATGTCTTAATGGGATGGAGAAGAAGATGCATATATAAAAGACAAGCTTCTAAAACAACATATAATGAAGAAGAAATTACATGATGATAATGATTTAAAATGGTATAGGACCATAGAGGTGCAAAGGCGAAGAGGCAAGGAAGGTGAAAGGGAACGTGGACCTCTTCCTTGGCCGTAATGACATGCCTGATTGTCATTTGGGTGATAGTAATGGGAACATGCTGATTGCATTACCTGTCTCCTTCACATGTTATCTCCTTTGTCTTATGGACAAGAACACGTGCAGTTGTAATGGGAGATCGACCCACCTCCCCGATATGATCCTATCATTTATCACTTTTGAGCTTCCAAATCCGACTTTCGCCCCATCCTCTCTTTGTTGATTTCACACACAGGCACGCAAATAGTGACATGTATGCTAGTTTGAGAATTAGAAAAGGGAAGTTGAAATTTACAGGATGAAAAGAACTAGACAATCAGATAAGACAAGAGAAGAAACAAAAAAAGATTAAATATCCAAATGGTTGAAAATTGATTGAAGCGGCATAGAACCACTCAACTTGTTCTTTTTGATGCATAGATACTCCAAAATTCAAAATTTTAATAAAACCTCAGTCAATTTAATTTTTTTTAAATTAGATTATTTTTAATAAAATCTCAGTCAATTTAAATTGGTTTAAATTAGATTTAAATTTAATTTTTTAATTATTAAATAAAATAATGTCATTTTAACTCAATTCCAAACCTAACCTACTTAAATGTGATCCCTAGATATGGACATCCTTTCTGATTCAAATTTCAAAGGTGGGTGGTGGTAAGCTATAAATGGACCACAAGAAAAACTTGAAAGATAAGAAGAAGAAGAAAAAATAATTCTGTTCACTGTTACTTTCTCGAAAACGCACTAATTATAACAGATAAATGTTAGTTATCTGCATATCTTTCTTGATATTCCTTCTTTTGTATATTTGAATAGTTGTACTTAGATACTTTGTTATGCTTTCCTATATATATATATATTACTCTTGTAACCTGTTAATACACTATAAGAAAAGTTGAAATTAGCGGCGGAAACATACCGACAAAATTTAGACCCTTGTAAATTGCCGACGGAAACTAAAGCTCCATCGGTAATATTAATGAAAAAAAAGTCCGTTTAGCGGCGGATGAAATATCGGTCGATAAATATAGTGAGAAATTAATTTATGATGAAATTTTGTGACGGTAAAGATGTGCGTCGATAAATTAGTAAAAGCAAACAAGGAATTTGAGTGTTCTCTTCTTCCTGAAAAATTTCCTCTTTTATCCCTATTAACTCATTGTAATCATCTCTAGTAAATCTTCTTCTAGTCATGCACCATTGCTTTCCTGGGGTCTTCAACATAGCTTCAATTGGTATGATACTCTTATGAATATATTCCCTTCACCAAGTCTAAATAGTAGGATTATATCACGCAATTCCTTATCTAAATCAACATCAACACATAATCTCCCATAGCTAACTCTTTCTTAGTCATAATCATCTCATCCACGCAAATCGGATTACCAATAAAGTTGGCCAATATACTCAATCTTTTAGTGGACCAATACCCTAAAAGAACTTCATACAAGTTGATCGATAATGGCACACTCTCATGCTTAATGTGATCAAAATTTATTCGTGGTTTCCATAGTTAAATAAACAAAGGACTATACTATACATGCCATGGTCCAGCTTTAAGAATGTCACTGACGCAAGATGAAGAATTGTGTTTGTAATAGGGGGAGGGGGTAGCAGTAACAAGATGAAGAGAAGAGAAGACGTAATGAGGAAGGGGGAAACTGAAAACTTTAAGGATGGTATCACACAGTGAGTACTATGAAATAAAGAGAGACACATTGGAAGATGAAGAAGGTTAAGGTAGGGCACGAGAATCTTGACAAGAAATAAAGATGGCAACTAGTTCCAAGCCCATCCTAATTGGATCTAGCTTGGCCCGAAGTTAACCGGTCATCCCGAGACCCGACCCTTATAAACAAAAAACAATATCGTTTTGCATTTTTTATTTTTTAAAAAAATCAAACGGGCTCGGTCTAGATTGCTTTAAGCCTAGTCGGGCTCAAGCCCGCTGTCTTGAGTCTTATTGAGCGTTGGGCTAGGGCTAGGCCTCAACTATAAGGGAGCGGGCTAATTTTCAATCGAATAGCTAACTTTTTAAAATATTAATAATTCAATTCAAAAGGTTATTTTTTATGACATAATATGTCTACTAATTGGCACGAGAATGTCCCGAATTAATAAGGTTTTAAAATAGTTGATCACTCAATTAAAAATTTTAAAAAATTTGATATTTAATTAAAAAAATCTTAAAAGATTAAATACTTTAGAATTGATTATCAACCTAAAAACTCGGTATGCTTTTAAAATTTAGAACAAATTTAAAATTTTGAATCGTTAAAATTTATATTATTTGAAATCAAAATTATTGTTCTTAACCCTTAATTTATAGATAAATTGATAATTACAAAACACATGTAGCATAGCATATAAAGACTAATAATAAGTTCAACTAAATTTAAATTTATTGTTTAATCAAAATTTTATTATTTTTAATCCTTTAATAAAAGACATCACTTTAGTTTATTATACTTAATAAAATAATTTTATTTTAGAAAATCAACCTTAAATTTCTCAAATTTTAATTAAAATAAGTCTAATCCTTTAATTTCATATTCAATGAGTAAAATGAAAGCGACCTCGTGTGTGTTTTGTTTGTCATTTATGGAAACTGGAAAGTGAAAATTCAGTATCTTCTAGAATTTCCGCTGTCTGTGTTTAGCACGCGCCATTTCCAGTTTCTTAGGAACGAGAGACATTTTTAAGGTAAATTTTCCTTCCCAAACACCACCCCATAAGCCATAATACGATCTCCGAAAAGTACAATCTTATGTCTTCTTTTTGGTTCCGTTTGGCTTCGAGTTGATTTTTGTTGGGCATTAGTTATTTGACCTTTTTAGATTTGATTGAATGAAAAATGAATTTTCCTGTAGCTTTGTATTTCTTGATCACTTGTGCATTTGGTTGAATTGGTTGTTGTTATGCTGTTGTTACGTGACTTGAGGTTGTATGATTCTGGGGCCATGGATACGATTGTTTGCCAGAATGTCTTGTTTGGGGTTGGTTTTGCAATTGAAGAAAAGCTATTTGGGGGTTTTTAGTTTAGATCGTTTGTATTTGGGCGCCAAGTGTGATAGTAATGGAGGAATTACTGTTATCGTTTAGCTGTAACATGTAGTTGCCCCTGTTTTAAGCTACCAGTTTCATGCGGAAACCTGTTTGCAGTCTTTCTTTGTGCTGCTTCTCAATCTCAATGTGGTAGAAGTATGAGGCGTAAGTAGGTTTAGATCTAGGAAATGCATTTTCTTGGTTTCTAGGTTGTGTCTTGTCAGTTCTCTTACGATTGTGTTTTTAGAATTAATTGCTGAATGATGAACATTCAACTGCACTCAACATAGTTCTGCATTATGTTAAAGTAACATGTGGCTTTGTCATCTTCTGTTGCCTAGACATACAGCATTGGCTTTCATGTTTAGACTTTACCTTCTTATGTCTTTGGGCAACTCCAATTCAATGCTTGAACTGATTTACTTTTAAAGTTTACTTCGCCACCCATTTTCTTTTGTTGTTTTCTCCCAATATTCCTATTTGTGAGTATTGTTCAGTTTCAATAGTGAGTTATGATATGAAATTGTTAGATGTTTTGATGATTTCTTGACTCAGTATTAAGCTAATTTAAAATGTTAGGCTCCAAGTTGCTTCCTTTTGTTTATCCAAAAAAAATGAGTTTATAAAAGAAATAAAAGAGAGTAATTCAATAAGGACTAGATCTACTTCATCCTAAGTTTTCCTTATTAAATAAGAACTAATAATAAGTTAGATATAGTCCTACTGGTTTAAGACTTTATTTAAGAATAAGAAATCCTTACTAGTTTAGGATACAACTCTAAGCCTAAAATTATGGTTTTCAAGTAGAAAGTTTGATGCTTTCTTTAATAGCAGTTATTAAACCCTCCATTATTTTCTCATCACTAAAACTGCAGCACTTTTAACCTGAGTTTCCACCGACCAAAATCCTAAAACTCCATTGTTGCAGAGAAATACCGTATTAATTTTGTGAGATTGCCTACAGAGAAGTCGACATGGATTTTTTGTTCAAGGTAATGAATGAGGACACACCTGAATGCAACTCCGATGAAGGCGTCATTCAAAAATGCCCATTCCTAAGAAACATCAATAAGCCGACAAGTTTTTCATTGTCATCTTTGAATTGCCCCATCCCTGTAAGTTATTTCTTCCAAGTTAAGGTCCATCTTTTTTATCTCGCTTTGTGCGCTAATTTTGAGGTACCGGAGCTGGTTTAGGATTTAACATAAAAACCTGCCGTGTGTTTCTTCAGGAGCGTGGAGTTAAAGGCCCTATATTTGAAGATGGTACGAATTTTGATGCCGCATTTAAACTCTTTCATGGGAAAGATGGGATTATCCCGCTTTCAAGCAAGTCTAGTTTTCATTCCGACTTTTTGGAACCTGAGCCTGCACCTCAGTTCAATCCATTATTGGCAAAAATGGCCACCATCAGTTTATCTGTTTTTGGGGCTGGTTGGCCATTTAGCTTTGGTTCTTTTAACGATAAGAGGAAAAAGCAAAAGAAATCTGAATCAAGCAACAAGAGAGATCCTTCTTCTCAGGTGAGACTAGAGAGACAAATATTGCCGCTTATTTTGATTTTGATCGATTCTAGACGAAATTGGAGAAAAGAAAGGCTGTCTTTTTTTTTTTTTTTGACGTTTGCGTTGAATGATTACTTATAAAATTGGGATGTTCTAATCTTGCAGAAAGGGAATAACTTAAAACACGAGGCTCTAGGAAATGAGTGGTTAGAAACAGGTAACTGCCCAATTGCAAAGTCATACAGAGCAGTCAGTCAGGTACTGCCGCTTGTAGCATCAACTCTTCAGCCGCCTCAAGGTATGAAGTTCAGATGTCCACCTGCCGTAGTTGCTGCAAGGGCGGCCTTGGCTCGTACAACCCTTGTTAAGGCTTTGCGACCTCAGCCATTACCGTCAAAGATGCTTGTAATTGGTCTCCTGGGAATGGCCGTAAATGTGCCTTTGGGTGTGTGGAGGGAGCACACTAGGAAATTCTCAGTATCCTGGATTGCAGCAGTGCATGCGGCTGTGCCCTTCATAGCCATGCTTAGGAAATCTGTAGCGATGCCCAAAACTGCAATGGCATTGACCATTGGAGCTTCTATCCTTGGTCAGGTTATTGGTTCTAGAGCAGAGAGGTACCGACTTAAAGCAGCTGTAGACAAGAAAAAGGTGGCAGAGCATACAGAGACAGCTGCTGCGGTATCAGTATCTGGCCAGAGTCCAAGCCAGGCTGATGGCATTATAATAGGCAGTCATTGTGGTATTCGCATAGAAAGAATGACGTGGGATCCCCTCGCTATCAAGGCCAGTGGACCTGCTGCTTCGTCTACCATCGTGTGTTACTGATTATCAAAAGTTGCAAAGAACGCCATTGGAATAAAGAGACTATTTCGAATTGGTGTTTGGTTTGGTGAACTTTGGCATATGTAAAAGCTTTTGATTTCTTATTCGTTTATGTATCTTGAGTTGAAACTCTGGTAATACATGATATTTCTGTATCTTTAGTTGGAATGCATGATATTTGAGCAAGAAGCCAGGGGTCTTTCGCAGGGCAAATTTCCTAGCTTACACCTTTTGTATCCAAAGCAAATAATAACAGTAGAGTAGAATCCATATGCCATGTAGCAGTTCAAGAAACTTGGGAAACAACGAAGCACAATAGAACCAACATATAAACTAAAATGTAAAAAGAACCGGGTCGAAACAAAAACAGAGAAGCTCCTAAGGTTCAAACATTTATACAAATTACGCTCCAACTTCCTTAATATTAGGCGACTTCAGATCACATACCTTGAAAAAGTATTCAATACTTTTTGTACAAAGCAAAACAGCATTCATTTCCATTGACATCAGAAACCACCTAACTGTTGCCTCGACATGCCTCCAAATCTCCCACTTGAAATGCCGCCACCACCATAAGCTGGGGGAATATTACTTAATCCAGGACAATCTCTTGCCCAGTGCCCAATTTGATGGCATTTGTAGCATTCACCAGTTGCACCACCCATAACAGCTCCTGAAGATACTCTATTAGCATAGCTTCCTGCCACAGATTGGCCTTGTGTATTCATTATACTAGGACAATTTGCAGAGCTATGACCTGTGGCTCCACAGCTGCTACAGCATGGTTGAACACCCGAAGTGACAGTTGTAGGAAACCCAATGTTGTACTGGCTCCCCAAATACTTGGATCCCGGCACTCCAGCCTGTCTGTTAACAAAATTCTCAATCCCGGTGCTTTTCCCTCCAGGAGTGCTATAACCATATTCTGCTTTGGAAGCGGAACTAGAATTTTCTGAAATGGACTTTTCCATCAAATCCAGAAGAGACCTGGACAAGGATGAATAGTTCATCTTTTCTGCTTTGACAACAGTAGACTTTACGCGCTGTTCATCACTGAATGTCTCTTCTTTTACTTTCAACTTAAAGACATGTCTAGTAAACAGGACTTGACGAATAATTTTTGAAAAGCTCTCATCATCTTGCTTTTCAAATTTCATACAATGCAAAACTTTTGCAGAGACACCCATAATCTCCTCACCACACTCCTGAAATGCTGTCACCCATGTTATGCCAGTATGATCCTGTATCTGAATCTGAAGTATGTACCTATAATCACATGCATCCACAGACTGATCACACTTTTCGCATCGCCACTTACCATCTCCGTTATTTGTAACCTTTTTACTGCATGGCCTATCTCCAGCCATGATTGGACAAGAAGTATAACAGAAATTATCAACCTTTATAAATATAACAGTTGCATTGACAGTGATCCAATCTGGTTTTTCAGAAGTGCCTAGCCTCTCGTCCTTAATTTGAGAAACAGTCTTTAGAACATCTGTCCTGCCCACACTTGAAAGTTCCTTGGAAATAGAGACAGTAGGTGTGTTCCTCCCTTCCTTGTTAAACCAATCCTTTAGCTTCTGAGCCTCAGGAAAATCTGGTTCAATAAACAGCTGACTTGTAGAGATAGTTCCCAGTGCCTTACCATTGAAATCACTGACCCTGCCAGATTTCACAGCTAGAACAGGAAAGCTCCCCGTATCACACATAGTTTGTAGCATTTGCCCTTCCGCACCGCAAAAATTCCCCCACAGGGTTATCTCAACACTCCGTCCAGACATGTCTTTCAGCTGAAGTGCTCTCTTTTGAGTTTCTGAACCATTTTTCCTCATTATTGAAGTTGCAGGAGATATAGACGATACCACGCCAATTACATCCACAATACTGTTATTATCCATACCCTCAATATCACTTATTGGACGAAAATGAAATTGCTGCCTTGGGATTGAGCTGTCATCATCAAAGCAGGGCTGAATAATGGAACTGCTCTCTAAAAATATTTCTAGATCATTACGAAGGTGGTTAAAAGTCTTTTGAGCAGGTTTCAAGCTTCCCTTGGAAATTAAGTACACCCTACCAGCTTCAATCTGGTGGTAAAACTGATCAGCCACAGCATTGAAACAAGTTACCCTGATTTCTCCTCCATCAGAATCAAGTAGATCAAAAGAAAACACCTTCCCATCACCACGGGGATTATTGTAGTGCCTTAATTCTGCCTTTGCTGTCACCCTGGCCTTAATTGTCCACCTACCCTGGTATGGATTCAGAGCAGCAATTGGAATTATCCTGGGGGGAGCTTCATTCCTAGCCACTGGTCCTCTGTTTGTATACACTGGAGGTGGTTGCTGATAAGATGAGTGAGGTGGTTGCTGATAAGGCCGTGAAATTTCTGGTTTAGGATTGTGGAAGCCAGAATTCTGATTGCTGTATGAAGAATTTAATGCTACAGACCCAGTAAAGCCAGTAGCATTTTCTGAAATTTCTGGTTTAGGATTGCGAAAGCCAGAATTCTGATTGCTGTATGAAGAATTTAATGCTACAGGCCCAGTAAAGCCAGTAGTGGACACATTTGTTGCAGCATATTTTCCAGTGTCATAATTAGCAGAATGAGAGCCACCATAAACTTGATCTATGCCAGGGTTTTGTACAGGTGCCACCAACTTTGGGCTCCCAACCATGCCACCAGGCGTATTGTTAACAGATGGTCTAGGGTTTGATGAGAAATTCCCAGGTTGCTCCATAGATGGAGGAGCTGCAGACTTTTGAACTGATATGGGGTTTCCAATGAGAGCACATTCCTCAATTATCACAGTCAATTCAAGGATGATAATAATCCTGCTCCCAGGAAAATAAAAAACACCATCAACAGGAATATAACAAACTAAACAAACAATAAATAAATAACAGAACTTCTCAGCTACTTCCTCAGCAGTGTATCAAAAAAGGTTATCATATGAATGCATGCTCAAACTAGATTACTTAGAAAGGGGACTTTCAAATATTCTTACATTTTGTCATTTCCATCATTTGAATTCACATTTAAGACAAGAATCGCATGAAAATGAGATGCAGACAACATTAAAACTCAAAGGAAAAGGAATAAGTAAAAAAGAAGACGAAATATTTGACCAGTCAAACATTACAGAAGCTCTCTCAGATTCCAAGAGAAAAACCCCCACTAGGAACAGGAAGTTTAGCAAGAAAAATGCATGTTCAAACAAAAAATAATGATACATAATAAAGGTAATGCATTAGGGAATATTGTCTTATGAAACCAAATAGGAGACTGCACTTTTATACTTGATTCAGAAAACAAATAGAAAATTGCCTAAATAAAAGTAGGCATGTTATTTATTATTTTCATAAAATTTTCAGACTGCTTTTTGTTTAGGACCATACACACACCAGCACTATCATGACATATAAATGGATGAACAGGCACCACATCAGTTCCATGTAGCTTCTCCTGACAGATGGATCTTCAGTGCACTAAATTCTATTTTCAATAATATAACTTTCTTCAATTGATTCAGAACAGACGCAAAATAAAAAGATAAAAAGTTCCACATTCAGTAACAGAATCACAATTTGCAAATTTTGGGTGTAGCAATATCAAACCAATCACCACAAGTCCAAGATTCCCCTCAAAAACCTCTCTCCCAAATGATTTAATCATATGTCCATCAAGTGAATTCAAAGTTTAACCATCTAAATGTTTAATCAACGAAATACAACACAAAAATTCGAAAGCAATTGAACTCACATGCGACCTTGGACGGTGGTACAAGTGTACTGAACCAACTGCACTACGGAGCCAGGCCGCAAGTGACCGTCTTTAACCAAGTGGTTAATCTGAGTGCCGAGCATAGCCTGTTGCAAGTGCGTCCCATCGGAAAGCACTAGTCGGAAACGGTCACTCTGCTGCGGTTGTTTCGTCTGCACTTGCTTAAGCTCCGTTACCTGAAGCGTCGGTTTCAGCTCCGCCGCCGTGACGCCGCCGCTTGTGATCCTCCCTATCGCTCCCTCAGTCAGATTGCTCATCGTCAACTTTTAAACTATAAGTAGCTTCGCTTTGACGGCGATACGCGAGAGATCGGATCAGTATTTGAAGACGGGAGTTTAAAATGTGAAAATCAAAATCCTAAAGTTGAGAAGCCCTAAAATGAGAGGCTCTAGAACTGGCGCCTAGATAGCGAGAGGGAAGCGGGAAGGCTCGGTTCTCCAAAAAACATGTTTTTACGTTTATGGACATGAATCGTCTCCAAATTACCTATTTTGTCCCTAGTTACGAATTGACACGGAAACTTGCTCCGTACGATTTATGAGGTAATCGCGTAGATAGCAAAGGGTGCCACGTAATTTTATTAGAGGATTTGTTGGAATCTGTTTTTCCAGATTTAACGTATAATTCATTTCGTTTGTTTCCCTTAAAAAAAAGAAAATAAAGGGATTCTTAGACTGATTTATCCTTATTTTTACCTCAAAATTACTTCGTTTTAAATCTAATGAGTACATTCTTTAATTCATCGTCATTATTTCGGGTCCGAAATTTTACATAATAAATAAATAAATTACATATGTATTAATTAAATATTATTAAGATGACTATTTAACTCAATTATTTAATTTAGCTTAAACCATAACAAAAAAGACCGGAAATTTTAAATAATTTATTCTTAAGAAAAATTTTTATATAAAATAACAAATAATGTGAGTGGGAGGATGGACAATGATGAATTAAATTAAGTGGAAACCAAGTGGGGACGATGGACTATGGTGAATTAACTTAAGTGGCATGAATAGAAAGGAATGGGACCACATGACTATGAGCATGAATTTGACCCTTCTTAAGATATTATTTTTCTAACACTTCTAAAACCCACTTATTAATATTTAGTCTTTGTATAAGTTATTTCATTATATATTTATTTTTTGTTTATTAATAAATTTAAAATAACATCGTATTAGAATTTAATAATTTAAATAGAATCTTATTTTGAATTAAAATAACATCGTATTAGAATTTAATAATTTAAATATAATCTTAATTTGAATTAAAAATAAATAATTAATTAACAAAATAACTTAATAATAATATAAAAATGTTAGACTATTTTATGTCCCATATCACTTAAAAATTTGAGGACAATGAAAAGTACCCAAGATAATAGTTATTGGGTATTATAGAATGGCTTTCAAATAGGTCAAAGACCTTTTTCCTCTCTCTTCCACTTACCAAAGGACATGTCTGTTGGTGATGCTATATAAGTTGAACAAACTTATAGAATAACAACATTCATTCTGAACCATTGAAGAATTCTCTAAAGAAAAAGACGAGAGGAAATAAAAGGTTTTCCACGACAAATACGAAATCATAGATATAGGTACGCAAAATCATTCGATCCGATAAATGATTTACAATTGGTATTAGAGTCTTGTATTGCATGATCTGTTTTCTATCGCTTCGGTATGATTATGTTTATGCTTGTTTTCGTATGAATTGAGTGTTGCTTGATCTGTATTTTATTTTATTGTTCATGCGCAATTCTTGATCTTCATAATAAACTCAATACGGATGATTGGTTTAAAAGTGCCAGAAATGAACATCAACTCTCGGTGTTTTATGCATGAAAATGGTTATGGTTGGATAGTTTATATTTAGAGTAATATACAGTGGAGAGAATGAAAAAATACCTTAAAGTTTTCGGTATGACCGCAAAACCAAAAACAAGATATGTTCTTCGTAATGCTTCAAATAGTTTTCATATCCTCTATGATTATCATGTTGACCAGAGATGCTTTGGGTAGAATGATTTATGGTATAACAAGCAACCATATAAAGAAACGAAAAACTCCACTGATTGGGTTAGAGTGAGAAACTTTGATTTTAAGTCATGTATCATCCACCGAAGAAGATAATGGTAGATGATGTTAATGTTGACTCAAGGCAAGAGTGGAGAAGAAGTCATGTAAAGAAACATTATAACAGAGTTTAAAAAAAAAAGGAACTAGAAATGAAACATCGTCTGAGGAAGAAGAAGGAGTAACTGCACGCGCCAGACGTTGCGCAGGGGGCAGCTCTGTTGATGCCTTCCTTAGCAGATGCTGGCGCATGCAGATGGGTTTCTAAGCCCAAAATTGATTGTTTTGGGCTTATGGACTATTAAAATAATAATAATAATAATAATAAATTAAATTATGAGTGAGTTAATAATTGTTTATGGCCCAATTATAATTGATTATTTAATTCATAATGATTTATACATAATATAATTTTGGAAATTAGTGCCATATTATATATTTATTTGATACTTTGAATATTTTATATTATGTAATAGTTGAAATTAAATTTTCCTAGTATATGCTGAATGTAATACATGACATTATGGACATTTACAATAGTTTGTTTGTTACCAAAGTGACCAAACTAGTTAAATTAAATTTTGTCATGTATGATAATTGTCCAATTAAATGTTTATTGCATGGAAA
>JANVCQ010000001.1:17275741-17286182 GCA_025531925.1 Erythroxylum plowmanianum
GCTTGTTTACTTTCACCTTTTCCCTGTCAAGCCGCAAACGTGGTTTAAAATTTTTAGGAAAAACGACGTCGTCTTACTCTTGGACAGAGTAAGACAGGGAAATCTTCGACAGGTGATCTGCTCTCCACTTATTAGCTCTCACCACTATCAAAAGACGTGAGGATTAGTCGACTAGGGATATTTTTGTTTTCACTTTTCAAACTTTCGTCAACCTGAGGATTAGGGTATTTCTATTTCCAGATCTTCTTTCTTATTCATTTCATCTTTCTTCTTTCAATCTTTCGTCCATTATGTTATTGGGTTGTGATTTATGATTTGTGATACTCTTTTGAGATAGTTTACAAGGTTGTGAATTTTTTATTGAAGCTTTTAGGCATAAAAACAATGGGTATGTTGGAGAATAATTAGGGACATGTTTGATCATCTTCTTGAAACCTTCAATTTTTGTCCTTATTCATCCCAAAATATTTTGCTCTAATGTTAAGCTTTTGTAACCTTTAGTTATTGCGTATATGGAGTATTGCTTTAGTAGTATAGGGTTTCATTGTCTTTGGGTTTGGTTAGTGTTTGCAATTAGGGAATCGCAGAGATATCGTAGATTATCGCTAACTATAAGGAGAAATCTGGCCATGCTCTTTCCCTTACTTTCTTGGCCATATGGATTATTGGGCATGCTTTCTTGGTTTTTTGTTTCGTTATATCATTGTATTGTAGTGTCTTAGGTTTGGGATCTACATCTACCATGTTTGTTTTATACATGCATGTTATTCTTTTTTTAACTTTTTTTTACTTGCTTTGGTGTCTTTTATGGGGACCTTTTTAACAATTTTGGTTGCATGCTAAACCAGCTACTATAAATGGGTGCTTTTACATGTCTTTGTTGATGCATTAGCTTGTGTTGTTTATTTGTGGGACTTCTCAGCCAATTGTTCTGTATATGTTTGATGTTTTAACCATATTCTTGCACCAACATGAATATACTTATTGTGTGTGTTCCTTCTAGTAGATTTGCACTCACGCTAGTAATTTCGATTCCCTCTCAAACAACTCGTAAGTAGATACCCAATAATCCAATCCAGCAGTGGAAGAAGATTCACTCACCTATTACCCAACATATGATTAATTAATATTAATTATTGTCATGAGATTTATATTAAGTTGGAAGACCTATTCCTTAAGGATTCAACTATTTAATTATTGTTGTAACTTGTAAGTTGTGACCTATTAATTCACTTTGATCTTATCAGCTTATTGCTTATTCGTATTCTTATCTTATCTCACATTACAACAATTTGATAATTGTAAAATTATAGCTTTAATAGCATAAGCATGTAAATTGTAAAGTGTAATATCTCTTTGTAGTTAGTGATTATGCAAGTGATCATTTTTTCAAATGATTTCAATTATTATTTTGATTTCTTAAAACAGCTCTATCAATTCTGTTAATTATAAAAATAATATCAATTTTATAGGGTTTAATACTAGTTGAATTTTTAAACCTGAAATATTATTTTTGACTGATTTGATATCTAGTCCGGTTTTTAAAATATTGATATTTATAATTCTCCCATTAATATTTATATTTATAGTTTTTGCCATTAACACATATTTACAATTTTGCTATTGATGTTTAATTATAATTTTATCATTATCGCATATTTATAATGTAACTGGTGTATATTCACGGTGTTGTCATAATATTGATACATATTTTCATGTTCACAATTTTGTCAAAATAACGTATCTACAATTTTGCCATTGTCATATATTTACAATTTTACCACCACAATCTTATTTACAGATTTTTTTCACTTTTACCACTACAATCTTATTTACAGTTTTTTTTCACTATCACATATTTACATTTTTGCCCTTATAATCTTATTTACGCTTTTATCATTGTCTCGTATCTATAGTTTGTCATGGTTACGTATGTATAATTTTTTCACTATTACATATTTATAGTTTTACCACTACAACATATCATTGGTGCATATTTATAGTTTTGCCTTTACAACCATATTTATAATTTTGCCCATATTGCATGTTTATAATTTTCCCATACACTTTTATTTACAGTTTTGTAACTATCCCATATTTAGAGTATTCCCAGGATCGAACTAGTACTAGCTATGACATTTGATTGAACAAAAGGTGGTGGAACTTACATATTGACTGAAATTTCATATGGAGATTCAACAATAGCAATTTTTCAAATAGTAAAAGATTGGGAGATATCAAACTTAAACATGTATAATTTCATCACTTATGCATATTTACAATTTTGTCACTATCAAATATTTACTGTATCATCTGATGCTTATTTACAACTTTACTAGTGTCACTTATTTACAAATATTTATAATTCTTTCATTACCATATATTTACAGTTTTGTCAGTAATGCATATTTACAGTTGTCCCTGAGGCATAATTTATAATTATAGCTCCGTCACTTTTTCATATTTAATAGATTTTTCATTGATACATTTATAATTTTACTATAGTATATTTTCAATTTTATCATTGTCTCGTATTTATATTTTGCCGCTCCTAGATTTTTATAGTTTTGTCACTATAATCTCATATTAGGTCCGACCTTGGGCAAAGTTAGAAAGGACACCTATTGAAGGCCCACTTTGACTTGCTCATATTTTGTCTAATTTTGGTATTTATAAGGGCCCATTTTTTACACTTACGAGGAAAAAAATGAGACAAAATAGAAACCCTTTTTTTTACTTTACTCAAAGCCTATAAAATATTAGAAACGATCCTGTCTTATCATAATTTTTGCCTTACAATCTTATTTATTGTTTTACTGCTGTCACAAATTTACAATTTTGTCACTACCGTATATTTACATTTTAGTCACTTGTCGTATATTTATAGTTTTGCCACTATCACATAGTTTATCCATTATCACATGTATATGATTTTCTCACTTATGCGTATTATAAATTTACCCTTACAACCTTATTTATAGCTTTGCCATTATTGCATAATTATAGTTTTGTTGTACAACCTTATTTACAGTTTTGTCACTATCATATCTCAATAGTTTTGTTACTGAATCACATTTAAGTTTCTGCTCGCATGTATACAGTTTTGCTAATGCAACATATTTATTATTTTGTCATTGATGCATATTTACGATTTTGCCACTGCCACATTTGTAAGTTTTGCTATTACGCATATTTACAATTTTGCTACCATAGGATATTTAAGGAAGATGAAGAAAGAGTAAATATTTCTGATTATGTATTGCACGCATATCAATGTTGCTTTTATAAACTTTCTTCATCTCTGAGCAATCCTTAATTCTCTTACATTTTAAAGGACTAATCATAAATAATAAGTTGAATCTCTAGTTATGAATTTAATGATTATAAAATTAGAATTGGGCTTGAGAGAGGAATCACTTGTTAGACCCACTATTGAGACTTCTTCTGGTGATACGAAGTTTTATGATAATCGAGAGTCCTCAAACAAATATTTTTTGATAAATATGAGGTATTATGCAAAGGACTCTATACGTGATAACATTATAAGTACTAAGAATTTTGAGATATTTCTTAAAGCTATCAGTAAGAATTATAAGAAATTGTGGGCTATTGAACTTTATGTATTCCCCTATTTATGATGGTATTCGTGAGATTAGAGAGCGTATTCGTAAAATTGTGGCTTGTTATCACAAGGTTAAGGCGATCAATATAGAACTTGAAGAGGACTATATTGTATGGTTTATGATAAGGTCTCTTTTATCTTAGGTTGACTCAATTAAGTCCAGTTACAATGCTCATAAAAAGCAATGAACCACATAGGAGACGACTACCAATTTTTCTAAGGAAGAGAATATCATAAAGAAAGGAAGTGCAATAAGTATGGCAATGGTTATAAACTAAAATAATGGTAATTAGAAAAGGTAGCCTTCACTAAAGATTACAAATAATATTAAGCCTTTAAAGATAAAAAATGGAATGAGCAAGCATGTGATGCCCGTATATCATCTGGGAGGATATGTGGATGCCTTAATCAACCAAAACATTTCGCAGAAGCATAACATTCAAAATCTTCCATTGGAAGCAATTCAGAATAAACATACATCTGAACTTAAAACAAATTTGTGTCAAAACATACATACATCATATCAAATGATCTTAATAAAATTTGTCCCAAAAATTAAAACCAGCTTGAAACATAATTATTACAAAAACTTACAACAATTCGGAATCATACAATTTATATACAAACCAAAATAAACTCAAAATACATTTTTATAAAAAAAAAAGACTTAGACTCCATTGGCCATTACTGTTGACTCGTTCCAGTCCTTAAGTCCTTCTCTCTGAATCTACACGGGACTAATCCACCATGCTAAGCATATAACTTAGTGAGTAATAACTAATCTACATTAGGAGATTGCTTTAACAAGAAATCAGACATAATGCATTTCAAAGTAGGTTTTACAAAATTAACAAAATTGCATAACACAAGAGGGTATAATCCCCTCAGAATCAGAACACAATTTGGTATGTCATAATCAAACAGATATTAGAATACAAAATCAGATGATTGCTAAATCCATTTACAGAAGCGGGTAACAGAACTTATACAGAAGAGGCTGAAGTCTCGATACCGAAGTATTCAGAAGAGATCGAAGTCTCGACACTGAAGTGTCAATAACAGAAGACACCGAAGTGTCATTAATAGAAAATACCGAAGTATCACAAAAGCAGCTGCAGACCCTCTAAGCATGCCTAATACCCACAACTAAGACTCAATAGTTTTAAAACAAAACAAGATCATTTCAGACATTTCATGTGCAAAAGCAAGTAGTCAATCATATTCACATGCACGTAGCACTTCTAATGATATAAACATGCATCAAATGTCTCGAAAAATTGTTGTCTGAAATTCAGAACACAATCAACATAAATCAAATTCCACAAGCAGAACAAAGTAAAGTGTGACCATCTAAGATTACTCACAAAAGCTCCCTTATTATTTATTGCCTCGAAGTCCTAGTAATAGCTGAAAGTGGTCGCTCTATACGTTCCTCTATAACATTTAACACATATACAAATTACTATTGTGCATGATTAAGGATTCATTTACGTATAATGAATATGTATGATGCATATTCATTACAAATTCTCAGGTATAATTCCTTACTAAACTGATGTAAACATCAATTGTACTTCAAAAGTTTCAAAATGCATACATTTAATTACTATTCCAGCTTTTGCTGGAAGCACCTCATTCCGGTCAACTATGCATAATCAATAAGATTAAGAAAATGATGTATTTCTGTAACATTTTCTTCTAGACAATTATTCCTCTATGTTTTGAGTCTCAATTGATACCAAGATCATTCAATTAGGTTCATTATTCTATGAGTTATTATGAAAATACCACATACTGTGTACATTTGAAATTTTGGCTAGAGCATGATCATGCATTCAAGTTGTACAACCCATATCTCTCAATTACAATATCCAAAAATTACAACATTTATACCAATTTAAAGCTAAGAGAATAAGCTACATCTTTGGTGAAGACACCTCAGTCTAATTCGGCCTACATCAATATAGTTTATTCAATAACCACAGGATATGATTTCTGTCTCTGGTAGTGCTACAACCTAAGCCAATACTCAATTTCATGCCAATTTTGAAAATCTTAGAGACAGAATTAAAAATTCTACTTCTTCAAGAAAGTTGTAGACATATGTCTCTAGTTTAATATGAATCAAGAATCAATCCATTTAGAAATCTACAGATCAAGTTATAATTAAAATACCGAAGCAAGTTCATGAAAATTCTCCAGTTCATAACATTGCAGCACATACCCTCACTTTGAGTCAATCAATCTTTTTCTAATCAATTCAAATGGCTCTAAAATTTTATGGAGAGGAAAAGCAATGTCTCAGGAGTGTATTGGTTTAATTTTCAATTCAATTGGAGGTCGGGAGGCAAAGTTATAACAAAAAGAGTCAGTACTATTCAATATCAGAAAACTTGATTATGCATTACCACCTTTCTATAGTAGAATCACGATTTTTGCACCTTAATTCTCCAAATTTTTGCATAACGATTCTCCATCTTCTTCCTCTCTTCTACTTAATTCTTCATCACAAACTTATACCCTTACATTTATCCCTCTAATTCACTTCCATATCAACTCAACTTAGTCCTAAAACAACTCAAATTCAAGTTTATATTCAAAACACAAAAACCAATCATACACGTATTTTACCATCTTCAACTCTCTCTCTCTACTGTAAATTTTGTTTTCATAAACAGTAATATCCCACAAACTAACACTAAACCTATAGCCACTTACACATGCATCCATCCACAAGCATGAAAACATCATCTATACTACTCCTATTTCAACTCAACAACACAAAACAACTCAAAAATCCAAGGTTCAAACTTAAACATCAAAACCGACATCTCTCACACAAGTTCCCTATTTCTGCATTTTTCTCCATGTTTCTGTACTTCTTCATTTTCACTACTTAATTTATTTCTTCTCATATCACTCATGCATGAACCCATATACAAAATATTAAAGCATCATCATATGCATTCACGAAAAACTTACTTGGTTCAGTGAAATTCCAACTCAAAAGTCCAGATTTTTCTCATCCTCGCAAGCAAACAAACATAAACTCAAACTTATACTCATCTTCAGCTAGTTCTCCAGTAGTTGAGAGTTAGAAACCAAATACATAAACATGCACAACAGTTACTTTCGGTGATGGATGGAAAGAACAAAGAAAAGAGTTTTAGTTGGTGTTTTCGGCAGTGAAGAAGAGATGTGAGCTGTAGAAGTGTTTTTGTTCAACACCTAACTACGTGGGTTAACAATTCAATGACACATGGCCCCCATGTATGTGGGCCATGTGTCACCCTCCTGTTTGTCTCTTATTCTATTATTTTTTGTCCAAAATATCCCAAAATTTTAAAAATTCTCTAAAATTCACCAAAAAATTTGAAATAATGATAACATTCTCCAAAAAAATTTCCAACACCTAGAAACCACGATTCTCATCTTAAATCAAAATTTAAAACCATTTATACCCAGAATTGTAAATGCATGCATGTACAAATATTTGAATATGTCAAAAAAATACATATGCACTTATTAGCGAATACTCAATTATGCAAAGCATACAGTGCACTAAAATTTCTTAATTTTCTAACCCCTAACATGGGATGTTACAAAGTAGCAGCTTTAGCTTCCAATGCTCCCAAGAGTAAGGAGTTTAAAATTTGTAATTAATGTTAGAGGTTTGGGCACAAAAATACATATTGCAAGATGATTATTGTTAAACTAAAGAAGAAAGGTAATCTCCAAGTGAAGTTTTACTTAGAATCTACTATTGTTGATATGTATTCTAATACTGGGTTGTTAGACATTGGTACTACAATTCCTATTGTCAATTCTTTATTGGAGATGACAAATAAAAAGAAGCCAACTAGTGTGGAGTAGCATGTATATATAGGAGACAGTATAAGAATCAAAGTTAAATTTTAGGGACAATTAAATTACAAGTTACCATATGACATCTTTGGATTTATATAAAGTTGCTCACATACCATTAATTAGGAGAAGTTTAGTTTCCACATTTGGATAGAACTTCTTATATTTTATTATTTTGATATGAAAACGATACTTTTTATTGTCACCTCATTTTAATTGGAAATGAAATTTTACATTGTTAATCCTTAAATGACACGTAAGACAAGGTAAATTATGAGTGTTCACTTATTGCCTATTTGAAACTAATTGATGAAATTGATTACTCTATTAAATGACTGTGACAAGTTTATATAAAATAATTACAAAATAAATATGTCAATAATAAAAAAGAATAAGAAAAAGAGAGACAAAGTTAATTTATTTTTGTTCAACCAAATAACCCTTAGCCTACTTCTACCTCAAGCTCCATTTAGTAATTCACTATCTTCTTCCTTCACTAGGTAAAAAGCAACCCTCATACATCATCTTCTTTTCCACAGGTGAAAAGGGAATTTTACAATCATCTTGATTTGCCAATGGTAAAGAGTGACGCTTACAATCTTATTCAAGTGCAAGAAGAATCCTTACAGAGTATATTTTAGCAATTTCCCAAATTATCATAAGTATATAAGTCAAAAATATCTCTTCTTACTCACAGCAATGAACATATGCTCCATATGTGTTATATAATGCAAACATGCATTCTTTAGCCTCTTAAGGCTCTTAGCAACTCTTTAGTATGACTAAGTTTTTTCTCGTAACTCATATATGGTCTTCTTATACTTAAAATAACCTAAAATTTTATTAAAAACAAAAAATTGTTGTTACAATAGCTAGTGATAATAACATTGGTTGACCATTCTACATATTAATTGACTAATATGGCAATTGCATCAACTAATGCATCAAGAAACTCATGTTACAACCTTTAAAATCATATTAGTTGACCAATATATAGCAAAATAGTCGACCATACACACTAGTCGACCATTGTACCTAAAAACACACGTCTAAAGGTTACCATACACACTAGTCGACCATTGTACCTAAAAACATGTGTCTAAAGGTTTATAAACTTTTCAAGTCCTTTTAAAGACCATGACACATTTATTCAATAAAAATTTGATCCATTATTATTTAAAAAGTTTCTGAAAATTTTGTTTAAATATTAAGATGTTTTCTTTAAAAAAATTTTCCCTTAATTATTAAAGAATTTATATATATACACGAAAAATGTAATGATTCAGATGTTAATTCATCAAAATGATCAAAATAAAGTTACAAAAATTATTATGTTGATTTAATTAAATCTTGAAATGCTTAATTCCTCATTTTTCTTGGTTTTTCACTTGAATTGCATATGTGATCTACTTCACAACTTTTCTCCATCTGTTTATTTTTTAGATTATTCAATTAACTCCTTTTCTCACTTTGTCCTTTTATTGAACTTCAACATTCATATATTATTAGATTCCATTATAATAAATCTAATAATATTACCAAAAGTAAATTCATTAATATCAATATGTTTTGTTTTCATCAAACATATGTTAAGATCACACTTGTTTAATAATCTCATCCTTTTTCACAATGACAAAATATTTGGTGATATTAGAGAAAATAAATATCATTAAGTTCTCCATATATTAAAGTAAAATACAATGCATGCTCCCCCTTAATTCATGTTTCATGAAATGATCAAGTTTCAATATCACCATCTTGTCCCCTTTTTGTTAATACTAAAAAGGGTATATGATATATAAATTTAAAAGGGCAAGAATTACTTTTCCTTCCACTTAAAAAAAACTCTATCATATGGACGAATAGTATATGTAAAGCATTTATAAAATCAAAAAGACAATCTTATAATTATCATGTACTAATTTCAAAATTCTGTTTATCTTTCTTCCCTAGGTATATACGACAATGCTTTTATCCCCCTAAATATATATTATAAATCAGTACGATTAAATGTTATCAATATGAAAGCATATGTATACCTCCTTTTATGTATCACCAATGGTTAGCTCTTTTTCTTCTTCACTTGGTTTCCTAATTGGTCTTTTGACACCAACCTCCTTACTTGGTTTATTTAAGGGCTCTTGGTGATTCTCTATTAAAAAATTAAATGTTGAGAAATCATTATTATTCCTCATTTGATATCAATATACGTGATACTAATTGTTAGTATTCATTTGTTGCCACTTGATATTGTTCTATAAGGTAAAGAAATTAATATGTTTTAGGTGCCTACACAAACTTAAATCCTTATGGATTAGTGCTTAAATCTTTTTCAAACCATATATTTTTGGGCTTATTTAACGAGCATTATTTTAAAGATAAATTTCTATAGGTATATCCATAATCACCATAAAACTAATATCTCACATAAGATGATTTAAAAGTATACGAATTAAATAAATGTGACCTATAAGAATGTGACATATATGCATTTATAGGTTTTGATAAATAATATGGGAGATTTTGATTCTCTTTTTTTTAATATGTGGAGGATTTTAAGCTTAGTGCCTGTTTGGATGGGCTTATGTCAGTAGAGCTTTTTAAGTAGAGTTTTTTTTAAAAGAGTTTTTCTGAGAAGCCAATTGACTGTTTGGCTGTCAATTAAAAAAACAGCTTTTTTAAAAGAGCTTCAAACAATAGACTATTTGGTAATATAAAAATAAAAAGCACTTTCATTAATTTTAACTATATTTTATTTTATAATAAAATTATTTATACTAAATAATATTTAAAGTATACTAAACAATATGCAAAGTACAATATATTATATTTACAGTTACCTATTTCTTGGATCACCATCTTGTAGAAAATTTTAGACAACTATCTTGTAGGAAATAATTTAAAGAGATGTCTCATTTTCTTGTAGGAAATAAAATTAATATGAAAAATAAATAT
>JANVCQ010000001.1:17293119-17319159 GCA_025531925.1 Erythroxylum plowmanianum
ATCATCAAAAGCTTTGAGTTTGAGGCGTGGATTATCGGTGACTCTAGTAGCCAACCGTGAAACGAAGCAAATCGATCCGCACTTCCGCATTAAGGTTAGTCCTTATAATTCTACAATCATAAAGGAAATGCCAAAGCTCTCTTGTTTGAGTTCATGCCAAACGGGAAATTGGAGACTTGGTTACATTCAATCTCAAATGACGATGAGCTCTAATAAGCAAGAAACTTGAACTTTATTCAGAGGTTGAACATAGCAATAGATGTGGTTGTAGCATTAGATTATTTGCATCATCACTATGGAACACAAGGTGTATACTGCGATTTAAAACTCATCAATGTTCTCCTTGACAATGATCTAACAACACATGTTGGTGATTTTAGCCTTGCAAAGCTTCTTTCAGGAGATACTGGTAATTCTTTAGGCACAACCAGCAGTTCAACGAGCATAAGAGGAACAATTGGCCATGTTGCTCTAGGTAATTCTGAAACTGATAGGCAAAGAAGGTAAATAGTATATGCAACTCATAGTTACGTCGAACTTGCAAAATATGGATTAGGAGGAGAAGCTTCAATGAAAGGTGACGTATACAGCTATGGAATTCTCATACTTGAAATGTTTACTGGAAAGAGGCCAACTTATGAAATGTTCAACAATGATACCGGACTCCATTCTTTTGTGAAAATGTATCTACTTGATAAAGTGGTCCAAATCAAAGATCCCAAGCTCTTATTGCTACAAGAAGATGAAGGTCTTCATTTCTCAAGAAACAGTCAATGCTTCAAGGATTCAACATGAAGATTGCTTGGCTTCAATTTTACAAGTTAAGGTTATATGTTCTTCGAATTCTCCTAAAGAAGGAATGGATATGGCTGATGTCCTCACTCAGTTGCATACTATTAGAAATTCTTTAGTTAGTGGGGGAGGAAGAGTGGGAAGATTTCTTTTTTTTCTTTTCTCCCATGTAAATTTTGAATTAATTATTAAGAAAGAGCATAATATTATAACAATTGATATCTATTATGATAATTAATATGGACTAGCATACTAATATGATAATTAATATCTATTGTGATAATTAACATCTTAATTACATACTTGTGACATTTGACTCATTTATATAAAAACATATATTGATAAACGTGTTATAGGTTTTTGAATCTATTCTTTAATTTAGATTAAATGTAGTCATTAGACTTGTGATTTACCAAAGAAATGTTACAAGTAGCTAAAAAATTTTAATCATGATCTTTTTATTTTAAGTAGTTGATTTATTAATTGACTTAAATTCTAAATTATTTCATGTGTTTGAATTTTTATTTAAACTGTTTTTAAAGAATAATTATGTTATTTAATTTTTATTCTAAAAATGATCTCCTAAATTTAACACAAATAACATTGATTTTTATTTGAAATTATCAAAATTATTAAGTGAATTATGTAATATGAAGAATACTTTTTGTGCCTTCATTTATTTAATAAATATTTAGAGATGTACATTGTAAATCTTTTAATTATAAAAGGAGTGCCAACCATAAATGATGTTATGGTGGGGGAAAGCTTATCTCTTCTAAACTAATAGATTCCAAACCATTTTCATTGCTATCTTTATTCTTTCATCCATCATTCTATCACTAATGGGATATCTCTTTCTATTTCTTTATTTATTCCAGCTGAATGGATAAATCCACCACCTTTGGTTTTGTTTATTTATATATGTATGTATAAAGTAGCTTCATAACTATAAGTGTGATAGTAATGTGGTGCTATAAGGCTACTTGTCATACAATATGAATGCTAGACTTTGTTTAAGCATTGAGAGATATAAACTTTATTTCGAGGGTCTAAAATTTGTATTTGAGAATTTCATAATTGTGTTTTCCTTTTGAAATACTTGGAGCACTTCTTGCTTTGAATGTATTGACATTAAGTTCTACTTTAAAAAAAAAAAGTTAAGAGTCTCTCATTATTATTACCTTTGAGCAACATGTTGGTCGACCCACTAACTAAAGACTTACGTATCTATATGTTCAGGGATATGTCTCTCGTATGGGACTATTAAGAGCGTAGTTTTCTTTATTCCAATAGAAGTATTAATTACATATACATATATATATAGATATATAGATATTACATGCATTGCCTTGATTTTGTGTAATACATGTATATTATGGATGTTTATCATTATTTATGACATTTTGTAACTTCACGTACATAGATGAGTTACAAATTGACGATATTCACTTTGTTGAATCCATATTGATATTGTTGTCATGCTTCTAGATCAGAATCGCCTAATTATGTACTTCTTATACATCATATAATTGTGTTGTTTGTGTATAATTAATTTGGCTATACATATTGTTATGAAAGTATTACGGCATGATTATGCAGTTTAAGTGAGAGAATGTTGAATTAATCAATGTGAACTAACATAATCTCATGAAAATGAACCTCTTAATCACGTACATGTGACTTTTGGATCATTTATATTACATACATTAAATTACTAACTATGCTATGAACCCAAGAGTCTATTCTCCAATCTTACACAGGCCTACCCATTGAGTTTGTGACCCACCAAAAATGACATATAACCTAATTCTTATGTTTTTAAAAACCTATGGTGACGATGACAATGGATATTTGTGGTGGTGTTGTGTGAAGAGATTAGAGAATTGGAATTAAGGAACCTATACTCTTCCATTATGGTTTATTCTTGTCTTGCAACAAACTATTGAGTATTATGGATTCTAATCAATTTTCACCATCTTTATAATATATTCTTTTAACCTTAGTACATATACATATTCCAAAGCTATAAAATTTCGTTTAGATGGTTGAGGCATTAAATGTGTGATTATATGTGTTGAATCAAGTTGGCATTGTGCATTCAATGTTAATGTCTAAAATCCATCATTAACCCCTCACATTCTCCCTTAGATTCTCAGTCCTCTCTACTCTATTCTAACCATGTTTCACTTAATCTCAAGTATCAATTTATGTAGGTCTTACATAAATAAATACTCCCTCCTATCTAAAATAAAAGTCGGTTTAGAGGGATTTTAATTATTCAAAATAAATGTCGTTCACGATTTTTCATGCATGTTTATAATTTTATTTTCAAAATTACCCTTTAATTTTTTTCACATCCTAATTATACAGATTACATTTTCAAAGCAATTCAACATGCAATTAATAAGGGTATATCAAACATTTCACTAGCTTTCTTAATAAGTGTGCATCTCTCTAAAACGATTTTTATTTTGAATAGGAGGGAGTAGTTAAGAAGAAGTAAAGCAGGGTTGGGATAGGGGTCCCATATAAATAGATGGTTAAAATGAAGTGAAGCATAGTTGGGACAAGGTAGAGGGGATAGAGCATCATGTCCCGTCACATTCTTGTTTTTACTTTTTTAAAAGTTCAAAGACCTTAAATAGATGGTTGAGATGAAATGGAGTAGAATTGAGACAGGAGTCTCACATAAATAAATAATGAAGATGAAGTGACTTGGTTATGTGCAGGTTCCGGTGACTGACTCCAGGTAACTCCCTTGCTGCTTCTCTGTTGTCATCTGCATACCCGTATGGTTAGACTTTTTTGCGTGCTATTATGTTTTGCGTTAGCTTTGTTTTAACAGTAATGGTTCTGGTTGTGGTTTCATAAATTCAACATGTGACTTCAATTACGTTGCTCTTTATGTGCTTTATCTGGTTACTATTTAGTGTCCCTGAACCGTTTTATCCTCGTAAGAGACTGCATGGGAGAGTTTCCTTGCACCCACACGACCTGTTTCGTTCCTTGGTGCCTGGAGTAGCCATATGGCATTTTTAGTGTAGCTCGGTTACGTTGGTTACGTTTCTGGGTTTAACTAGGAATCATAAACTTTGCCTGCAACTCAGGGGCGGGGAGGGGGAAGAGGAGTTGCATGTGCGATAAACGAGGATTGTCTTTCACGTTACAGGTTCCCCTAGCACGTCTAGATCGTAGCTGCAGTTTTGAGCCTCCTGACAACCTGACGTTGTGCATTCGGATCAGCTAGTTACCGTTGCTCTCCCCCCGTTTTCAGCTTCACAAATCTTTTACTTTTTCCTCTTAGATATCTTGTTGCTTCCTTCACGCAAGCCAGCCTCTCCTTTTAAATCACCAGCCCTTGGATGCTTTTGACCACTTTCTCAGTATTGCTTCCTTATCCGGCGGATCGTAGTTAGTCATTTGCCACTTGCTTGCTACTATAGTGGATTCTTTAGGAGAATTGTTTACGGGTATTACTTATTCATCTCCTAGCGCTTCTTTTGCTCACATTTTTTTAATATTATTTTTGTTATTATTTTTAGTTAATTATTTTTCTTATTAGTATTAGTATTCTCTGGCATCCCGTATTTTAGTTGTTTGGTTTTTATTTCACTACTATTTTTGTTTTTTTCGGATTATTTTATGTATTAGTAATAATAGAGGTATTTATTTCTGGAGTTTTGTAAGGAGTTTTCCGAATCTTAAGTTTCCTTCTTTCTTAGCAATATTATTTCTTTATCATTATTATATTTTTCTCAGTATCATTATTACCCTTTTTCATGGCCGATCTGGCCACCCAGCAGATATATCATTTGTCTGGTGGTGTATTTCAATTCACTAAATATTTGTGCGTGCCAGTTCTTTACTTATTGCTTCTGTTTTCTGCATCATTTTTACTTGTCACATCTACATGTGGATCTATCGGGAAACAATCTCTCTACTATATAGGGGTAAGATTGCGTACTATAAGACCTCCCCAAACTCCGCCTCAATGCGAAATTTCAGACTGGGTATAATGATGATGATGATAAAGTGAAGCAGAATTAGGACAAAATAGAAGAGACAAAAGATCGCATCCCGCCGCATTCTTGTTTTTTCTTTTTTAAAAGTTCAAATACCTTAATCATCACTTAGCCGCCGTAACAAGAACGCCGACGACTGGTCGTATTTGACTTCCATTCTTCGTGGGTCCCCAGAAAAGATATTTCTTTCCCGGTTTTATTTTTATTACAACCACAAAGTTATTGCAATAATAGTCAATAATAATAACTCCAATTTATAAGAAACAAAAAGGATCCCGAAATTATTTAGCCTAATCTCTGATTTATCTCCGATCACCGGACAAATGGTTCCGGTGGCCGGATCATTATCGAGGAATAAGTATAAACAGCAGGAGTTTACTTGTGATTTCTGATTTGAATAGAAAAATGGAGCCTCCTCAAGAACCCGAGAATAGGAAGATGGGTTTGAGACACGTAGTGTTGCGATTGAGTTTGGTGATTTTACTCCCAATCTTTGCTTTCTTTTTCTTGTCGTTGTCGATCGTTGTTGTTGCAGTTTTGGGCGGTCACGTAACGATTTCTTATCCTTTCTCTATTCCCTCTCAGTGCAGAATAGTTTCCAGTAGTAAGTTCCTCTCTCTCTGATCTTGTAAATTGATCTTCTTTCTGGGTTTAATAGTACTGTTAAGGTCTACATTTGTTGTTATTGAAGTAGAGGACTTTAGTTCTGCATTTGTTAATTCTACGATGTGAAATGTGTGCGTTAGGTCATTTCTGAAATTCCCAGTGAAGTCTAATGTCTGAAAGTGTTATTGAGAAGAGTTTGATAAATTTAGCTTGTTTTTTATGTAATAACCAGCTTCCAAGCTTCTTCTTGCTTTGAGTGTGTTGGATCGTGAAGTATAGGAGATGTGTGGTGGAACAAAGAAAAGCATCTATTGTTGTTCTGAAGGGGACCGAGTTTATAGAAATAAGTTATTAATTGATTCAGCTCCCCATCTGTGCATTTGGGATATGTGATTATGGTAACCATTTTCCTTGATTTTTTTACTCTTCAGTCCTCGTCTAATGTTATCTTTCATGATAAACCATAGAGGAGGAGTCTCTGCCATGTTCTTTTCTTTTTCTTGGAAAGAATTTGCTGAGTGTGTTCAAGTTAGCTTGCTATCTGAATACAGAAATTTGTTATCCTCTGTCAAAAAGAATACTTGAAGATTCAATTAGTTTGCGTAGGCAAATAAGGATAGGGTTAACTGCACCCAATTAAACCCTTTTTCAAGAAGTGAGTCGCTGGAAACTATTATAGGTCTTATGAGAGAACCAACCCCAAAAGCTAGCTTAAAGGGTGGGAGAGCTCATAAGCCTATAAACCCCACATCAATTTCTTCTATTATCGATGTGGGACAATTAGACCGTAACATTCCACCACGCTTCGCAGCCCAAGCACCGGCGGCCTGGCTGTGCGCTAAACCTTTTCTAGCCCCAGGTGAACACTGCTACACTAGCGTCACCACCCACGTACCCACGGGCTGGCTATGCGCTAGACCTTTTCTAGCCCCAGGCGAACACTACAATGCCGCGCCACCACTCATGAGCGTGGCACGAGGACTTGAAGGAATGATGTTAACTCTTATACCAATTGTTATAGGTCTTATGAGAGAACCAACCCCAAAAGCTAGCTCTTTGGGCCATGCTTCTTCCCTCTACGCTTGTACTGCCATCTAATAGGAGGCTTATCAGAAACCTGGGTTGATTAATTGAGAGTGAATCTGATGTAGCTATCCTACACTTGAAAGAGTAAGTAAGAACTTTTTCCTAACAATGAATTGACCATAATTAGGTTAACCTATTGAAGGAGACTGGGAAGTTCATTACAATGTACACATTGAGAAGGCGACACACTTGCCGATTAGTTAGCTAATTATACTCGCCTATGTGCTTGGTGTCCACATATGAAATTGACCACTGTCTAGGGCATTGGATACTTTTGAGAAGGATCCTATTGGTGTGTCTTGGTGCCAGTTGGTTGAAGGTAGATAACTAATTGTAGTTTAAGCGTCTTCAACTCCAGTACACCCAAAGAGCATAATAAAGAGATATCAGTAGGAGCAAAATGTTTGTCCGTAAGTTTTTTGGTTATTTGGTTAGAAAATGTAGGTCATTATTCCCTTTGTTCTTAATTCCATAGATTAGTACCCTTCCTATGTATAGAACCTCAATGATGTTGAATCATTTGGCAGACCTGCTCACAAGCCTTTTTTTTTTCTGGTCTCTTAAAGTATAGAACATTGAAATATTTTAATGTCATATATATTGATCCATCTTACTCATTAATTAGTTTGTCATGTGCCATCTTAAATGCCTTTATGAATATCTTCTTTGATCCAGTCGAGTTATAAAATTGCATTTGGTGAGCGGCAGTAAACGCGATATTTGTATGATTATTGCAGTTACAGAATAAATGAACTACATTTGAATATGAATTTTTTTCTGTTGACACTCTTACATTAATCTCTAGTTTTATTTGACTCCTTTGGGTTAACTTTCTGCATGTTATATTTTACTTGGTTTATGGTTTATTCTTTCCTATCTGATGCCTTTTCCGATATTCTTCAGGTGTGGATCTCAGATTCTCCAAAATCTGTGAACTTGGAGTTTTGAACTACAAAGCAAAGAATGTATTTCATCCTTTTGAAAGAAGTAAATTTCGATGTCGCTATGATTACTATTGGGCATCAGTGTTTGAGGTGATTATAGATTGTGTTTACTTTTTATTTAATTTTTCTCTTAGGAATTTCATGGTAATATTCAAAGCTTTACGTGTTTACATGCAATTTTAGCTTGGTAATAGCCAAAGGTTTGTTGCTTCCTGCACCGTTTACCTTTAGCTCGTGATAGTGAGAAGAAGTGAAATTGTGCTTTCTTGTGTCATTGTTATTGAATGAAAGAGAAAGGAATATAGAAGAAATCCTGTATGTTAAATATTTGGTTCTAGCTTTCTTTTCGACAGTGATTGATACTAGGAGGGAATAGATTTTTAGTAGAAACACATTTGAGACATCATGTGACAATGAGGAATAGTACATCTTGAAGGTTTTAGACTTGTTTCTGGAGGTTTTTCTTATGTTTTTATTTCCTTGTGATTTTACATAACATTTTTCTATGTTACCTAAAGTACACAAAAAGCAACCTCTAATCTTCACAATATTCACACCTGTTTCTGCAATCCATTCGATAAGCTTCTCCTTGATATAAATATTATGACTTGTCAACTCCCATGGTATAAACCTAATATTGCTAACAAATTAACTTTTTCAAATAAACCCGACACAAGGATTAGTGATTTGCTGCTAAAAACTAGATCTGGATAGGTAAATAATGTTAAATATAACTCATCAATGTTGGTTAACTAACAGTTGAGTCTGGATAAAATATGGAGATTAAAAAATGAGAGCAGTAGTAGTGGTAAATAAATAATGATAGCATTTGACTGTTTTTTATTTTCTTTCCTTAAATGATGCATCAATAACGGGGGTAAGATGGAAAAAGAAGCAGCTGTTTCCTTTTTCAAAGATCAATACTTGTCCAGTGACCTATTGTATAGAGTGCGATAAACACCAGATAAAGTCTGTTTTCTGTGAAACTATTCTCAAACTTCTGCGTCTGGGTGTTAATCGTATACTGGATATAGAACTTTGATTATAATTGGCACTTTACGAACTACACACACTCCTCAAACTTTTAATTTCTGTGAAACTGACAGGTGGAATACAGGGATCATTCTCTGGGTCGGAGATATATGGCATTAGCAGAAACTCCAGATGAGGCCCTTCCTTTGAATTGCAGGCCTAGTTTTGGTGCTGCATGGTTGACTAAGAATAAATTTAAGGTTGGTGTTATAGAGTTTCAAATCTTTGATGAGTTGTAGATGTATGGAGCTGAATTCAACCAACAAAGACTTAGCTTCACATGCCTAGCTTAGACATTATGCAAAGTAAAAGAATGCTAGATTCTTGAACATGCACCCACAAACACAAATTTATGTGTGTTCTTGGGAAATTAAGTTCTCGTTCAACAAATAACCATAGTTATGCATTTCCTTCTCAGGTTAACAAAACTTATGACTGCTGGTACACAAGTGATATTTCCAAAGTGAGCTTATACCGTGATGACATTTTCGGTTGTGGAACAAAAGATTCATTTTCTATGAAGATAATTAGACATTATTTCACCCAGTGAGTGGAGGCTTTTCTATTCCTTTTTAGTTAGTTCCCCCCTATTTCTGGTTCCACTGATCTACGTAGCTGTTCTGATTTATCAAAAAATTGTGATAAAAATAGGAGTATATGGAAATGAAGGATATTCGATAAAGATCATTGAGTTAAATAGAAATGGAAGAGAAAGAGAAGAGCAAGAGAGATGGAGAAACTGAAGAGGATAGAAGTATAGGGAGAAAGAAGTGGAAAGTGGAAGAAAGTGAGTTTTGGGGGGAGAATTTAAGACAGAAGATGAATTAATACCTCATTTCACTTAATATGTCCAGAACTGCAAAGTCGTATGCTGCTATATTTTTTTATAGGAGTTAGGAGCAATCCCAGAAAGATAAATACCTTTAAAAATGATAATTTCTCATATCCAAATTAGCCTTTAACAGATTAAAAAATGTCTAGCAGAAAACACGCTAAAGCGGGTGGTGGGTCAGTATACCAGTTATTGAATTATCTGGCATGCTCAGATGTCTTGAACTTAAACGTCCAGTGGGAGTACATCTGTTGTCTTGTCCACAAAAAATTGTTGTGCCATGTAGTTTACAGTTCTTAGTTTTGACTTCTCTTGTTCCTCTATTTCTTTCAAGTGGGGTCCTTATAACATTTCCCCTTACAGTTGAAAGTTCAAGTCCTTCAAATATTGAATACAAAGGTTTCTGTACTAGTGGAATTTCATTAGGTTGTGAATATTATTTACATGCAACTTCTGGCATTTCTGTTTATGGGCCTTCATATCTGAACTGTTCCGTGGCTTTAATGAGAACAGATTCACCAATTTCGCATACTCCTTGTTTAGAAGCAAGAAGGGAAGCGCTATATATTGGAGATGGGAAGCCATAGCAGGAGCTGTGTCTGGTTTTATAACTTCTGTAATCTCCATTAGCTTCATAAGAATCTTTCAGCTGATCATTCCTTGGTTGCATAAGACCTATGTAGCAGTGGCGGTGGCTCGTACCATCAATACGGTCTTCTTAAAGCGGGTTTGCTTTCTTGTTGCATACTTCTCTGTCATGGGCTGGTTTGCAATCCAGTATGGGAAAAGGCTTGGTTTGTCAGAGATCTACAGAGTTTATAATTACTAACTGGGCATTCTTCTCAAGTGTCACTTCGTCGGGGTCATAGAGCTCCAGATCTCGAACTGCAAGTATACCAGAACTTGCATTGTGTAAAATTTTACAACTCTTTGATATGGGCAACAACTAATACACCTAACCAAGAAAATGGTGTTGGTGTATAGGCATCATAGCATCTGAAATTACTGGAGGTCTTGTATGATATTTCATCATCCTTTTTTATTTTTTGGAAGTTCGGCAGTTGGTAAATTAGAAGATAAATGATCAATCTGTACCCTATACAGATATTTTGACCTGATAAGATACTGTATTTTCTTGGACTGTGACCGATTTAAGGTGAGTTTGGTGTGATCTTAGATTTAAAAATCTATTTTGGATATGATTTCTGGTCTTCTTCTACCTCTTGTAGTTTGTGAAGACATCTTATGGAGGCCTTTTTCATGGAACAACATGGCCTGAGGCCTTGCTAGAGTGGAGCAATGATCAGGTAGTGGCAGTAAGAGTTGTCAGGGATGTTGTCAGCTTCACAATAGTTCTACTATCAATCCTATGTACGTTAATAGCTAGCTTTCATGAGCTATCAAAATTTTGGGTATGATTTAGTATAGAAATTAGCCTTTTTCATGTTCTACAGGAATTCATCGCAAGATATTATGCCTCTAGATATGAATCCATACTACTGCAAAATCTCGGTAAATGAATATTCGATAAATTAATAATCTCAATTAAATAATAAATTTTTTCGGTCCCAACTTAGGTCAATGGGATAAAATAATAACTTTGTTAAATGTATAAGATACTTTTTAAAAAATTCCTTGAGGCTTACTGAAAATATAAAATAATAATTCATTAAATAAGTATAAAAATTATGTATATAATTTATAAAATAAAGCATTTCTTAAACAATTTTTATTTCAAATTTTATGTTTTTCTAAAATATATGTCTAGAGTCAATTGATTCTTATTTTCATGCGAACTGAATTCAATTTCATCTTTAACTTTTTGGAGGACATAAACTACATCCGGTACAATCTTCTCATTTTGAAGCAAGTAACTTTTCAAAATATCTACGACAAGAAAAGCTTATTTTGAAGAAATATGTGGTATAGCGTTATTATCATCTGGATCTTGATTGTCATCATCTTCTACATTCATTACTCTTTGAATAATTTCTTCATACGTAGGCGATTCCATTAAAACTTCGTTTTAACTAGAATAATTCAGAATCTATTCTATATTCATGGCACTTCTATAATGTAAATTAGAAATAACTTCCTCTAATCTTTGAATGTCTTCAACATCACCATTTTCTTTTTCTAGAAACATACCTTTCTCGGATCGAATTTTGCAATGTCGAAAATAATTTACAATAGTTGTGGCCTTCACATCAATATTCCAAGTAGCATTAATCAAATAGATAACATCCAGGACATTAATTTTTTCAGAATTTATTGCTCTCATCTCATAGCCTTCCAAGATGCTAGAATAAAAACGACATCGATAATAAATCTTAAGTAATTGAATAATTCCAGCATCACATGGTTGAATTTTTGATCTCATATTTGGAGGCAAAAAGAACAATTCAACATTTATCAAGCCTTCAATAACCTTGGGATGGACTGGGCAATTGTCTACTATAAGCAACACTTTTCTACCTGTCATTTTATCATTAAATCAACGAAAAAATTCTTGAAAGAGTAATCCAGTCATCCATGCTTTCTTGTTGGCTCGATAATGACAATTAAGATTATCAATATTCACATTTTTAAAGCATCTAGGATTAGCATACTTACCAATAATTCAAAGAGGTACTTTATTTGAACCATCCCCATTGCAACAAACAGCAACAGTAAGTCTTTCATTGTCCTTTTTCCGTCTTTCTAATTGCTTTGTAGCTAGTGAATGATCTGCTTGTAAACAATAAAATAAGCCTGTTTCATCCATATTATAGATATCCCTATAATGAAATTTGTTTAATTTAGCTCGAATTTTAGGTATAGCTTCTTCAATATTCTCCTTGACAATTGAATTGCTTTCACCAAACCTTCTATAAGACTTAATCTCATGTCTCGCCTTGAACTGTTCTGGCCAACTACTTGAGAAGTTAAAATCTGGATTTGCTTCACCATATATCTTTTGTGGAAACTCTCTTGCTTTAGTTTGAATAATTTCTCCAGTCATGTTCACTTTCTCTTGATATTGGAGAAACTACTCATATAATATCTTTTCTAATTCAGGATATTTTGCTGATTTGTGCCTTTTAACATTACTATTTGTTATCTCTTTTGACAAATATTATGCTGATTTTTTATGAGTATTTGATATTGTTGATTGACTAATAGAGAGATCAAACTTTTATTGAATCCACTATTGCAAATCTTTTTGACTTGAAGAGGAATGCTGATTTTTGTACTCACATAATGCTTTTCTCATCTCATCAGTTAGCGTAGACTTTTTTATACCTTTCAAATGAGCAGTCATGGAAGAGAAGATAAAATATATAAATTTTTATATTTTGGTATATGAAATTAAAGTACATCTATCTATTTATAAACTCCATACAGTATAATTCATAACACTTCATATTCTAATGTACCTACATTTATTCTATTTTGAATCACGCTAATCTAAGATTAATAAACTTATTTTTGACAAGATTAATAAACAATGCACCATCATTAATTAATTGTTTATTTATTTTCTTTTCTTAGTTACGAAAAAAATTAATTGTTTAATTTGACAAATATAATATACAAAATAAAAATTATTCTATAAATTAATAAATATTAATTTATTAATAAATTAATTATTTATCGATAAATTAATAATTCTGTATAAAATAATAATTTTTTATGTCTCAAAAATATTTATTTATAGAAGTTTTACTTTAATATGCTGAAGCGAATTGGCTTAGACATATATGAAATTCTTACATGCCCTCCTGCGATGACTTAAAGAAAGGAACTTCCTGGAAAAAAATTTACAGCTTGTGCTAAAGGGTTACTGCGTGGACATATTGTTAGATGTAAAAGTGAATATAAGCTTCACATATTGCCTGTTTCCGAAAGGATCCTCTCAATTTCTTCTAGGAGGCGTTCTTTTTCCTCCGTCAAGTCCTCGTTCTGTTTTTGAAGTTCTTCAATCTGCTTAGTCTGTTCAGAGTCCTTCCTGAAAAATATTATTCCCCAACAAGAAACCAGTTATTAAGTAAACTCTCAAAGGAGAACACCTTAAACTTGGAGTCCCCAAAACTAGTAAAATTAAAGAGAACAGAAATAGATTTCTGAGTCCAGTCTTTGCCGGGAAACGAACAAAAAAAATTATAGTGTCTTTCCTCACAAAAGCACAATTGCAAGTGAACAAGTTGCTAGTCATATGCCATTACCTATTCATGAATGACAAGTTAAGTTTTAGTGACCGGACTTCCTTCTCAAGATTCTCACACCTCTTCACCACTGCTTGCATATCAGATGGAATTGCTGGCACCAAGTTCCTTTCTTTTGCCTCAGCCATTCTACATCACCAAGAAACTAGTGTAAATCAAAGCTTCACCTTGTAAATGCTTTGACCTTTGAATTTATTCAGGCAGCTTCAGTGACTATTTCGTTTTACTTCACTCATATTGTGTATTGAGAAACCATGGTGATGTTCAGTTCTGAGAAATTATAAGTAGTTTGAAAGTAGCACCTATTACTTATACAATAAGAACAACCAGCTCCAAATGGGTGGGGGGAAGAGAGTTAATGACCTAAAACCAGCAGAAGTTTGGCTATAAGAAAGAACAGGTCACACAGAAAATTGGTCTGAAAGTAAAAGAAGCTGAAAGCAAGATTCTGAAATTTGAAACTAAAACTACATGGTTAGAGTTTAGTTATTTGTTTGTAACGCTGCTTCCATGTAATATAGGCTAAATTCCAGTAGGAGCTACACTGTATGACAGTTTAACAGAGGTCATTGCTTTAAATCTAATTAGTTACTGTAAACTGGAAATGAGCTGATCAACTACGTCCTGAGCTTCCAAATGACAATACAGCATATGGACATGCTTACTTTCGTGAGCGCTCCACTCTGCGTTTTTTAGTTGGATCAACCTTTTCAACTGCATAATAATTGTTGGTCAGATAGAATCACGCAAAATTAGAACTACTAAGTAGCTTCCGCCATTTAATTCCATACAATTCTTACAATATAAAAGCAAACTGAATGAAGAGCGACATTTGAAATACTTTCACTCAAAATTTCTAATTCTTGTGGAATTGTTACAAGTGTATACGTAGTGTATCTAACTGCAGATCAGGGACTGCACAAGAAGCCAAATAAGTTCAAGGTTCCCGTTTCATAGCATCAATCTTGTCAAACTTACAACGACTGATACTCCATAAATATTGTTCAATTTCATCTCTGATAGCAAGTTGTCCTTTACATAAATAAAAAAACTAATTGGACATGCATACCTTGGCAATTGAGTGCAAAGTTTTGCATATGTTTGCAGTTTGAGAGTAATATAAAGTGTAAGATCAAACACATGAGAATTGCATTGTTAATACAGGATAAAGCGTAAGATCAAACACATGAGAATTACTTTGTTGATACAGTCAAAAAGAAAACAACTCTCCTTTCCTGTCCTCTCATTTAAGAATATAAAGTCATGTTAGAAAAGTTCATAGGGAAAAATAATTACCTGAAACAAGTGATGTCTCAGAATTATATCGGACTAGACCTCCCCTCTACACCAAGATTATTTAGATGAAAGCAAGGAGTTAAGAAGTAGGTAAATACTCAAAATTTGATTCACATTTTGTTATTTTCCCACCAAAGGGAGAAGAATACCTTTCTGTCATCCTTCAAATTATCAATTATCTGCTCTCTGAAATCTGCATTTCAATATATTTTCCTTCAACAACACTTAAAAGTTAACTAAAATTTCAAGTGCCAATAGTTTTCTTTTCTTCAAATGCATATGAAAGTTGTCAACCTACTGCAGCATTTCTATTTTGTGCTTGATTCTATGTGGTAAAGGCTAAGTTGAAATATATGTTTTCTTATGTACATGGTTTAAAAGAACAGAAAAGTTACATATAGTTTAAAAGAACAGAAAAGTTACATGTCTAAGTGTTTGGTTCTCTTTTCAGTAATTAGTTATGCTGTTGAACCTAGGATTTGGCTCGGGTATAATGTTAGGAAGTTGAGGTTGGTCTTAGGATCTGTACCAAGCTACAAAGAAACAAATATCAGAATAGATGGGAGAAATCATCAAACAAATGCTATCTGTTGTACGGACAAAAAGTGTGCTTGTCTACAAAGTGAGATAAGGAAATGAGTAGAGGAACAGCCCCATATGAATCCTAGATCCAATGAGGAGAAAAATATTTGGCATTTAAGTAGCAAACCATTAACAAAAGTAGATGCTTATGTGTACCTTTAGCTCTAGAAGTGTTTTCTGAACTTCTCCCGTTTTCAATTTCTTTCTTTGAGCTTTCACTGATGCTTCGTGCTTGATTTGAGTTGCTAGGACCATCACATGCATCAAACCCAGATGACACGACTGGTGCAGCTGCAGAAGATTCACTTTGACAAGGTTCTTCTGAAACTGCTGTTAGTTGAGTTGCATTTACAGGATTCCCAAAACCTTCCAGGTCAAAACTTATTGATCCATGAAAAGTATGCAAGAAGCCAGGACTCTTAAGCTGAAAAGGGCTTATTTCTTGATAAGTGCTTGGAATCTCAACAATGCTATTTCCATTTCCTAGGTCAAAACCAGAGTTGACTGTAATTTCTTGAGCTTGAGAAAGTGCATTAGATCTATCTTCAGTAGTATCTTTTTCTATCTGATTGTTAAGTTTATTGCGTTCTAGTGTACCCTTTAGCATGTTTACAACAGAAGAAACTCTATCACCACTGCCCATCTGCGTGTTGTTGAAGGTAGATGAAGATGAATTGGAAGGTGACATGAATGCATCGAATTGACTGGCAATTTCATGCACAGGGAGGTCTGTGTAACCATTTGGATCCGCAAATTCTTGTTTCAAAATGTTCATACCAACCGCAGAACCATTCTGCATAGATTCCATGCATAAAGTTGAAGGAGATATTTTCATGGCAGCATACCTTTTCCTGAAAAAGAAATGTAGAATCAACTTAGGAAACCTTGATGGATATCTATCGGATCTATCAACTATCACTTGGAAAAATTTGCTGCAAGTATGCAGAAATGTATCACGAGCACTAATTGTTGTTGCATAGAATGTTGATACCGTAGCTCAGATGATCGACTTCTTGTCATGGGTTGAGAATTATGAAACCAGGCCTGTGTAAAAAGATAGATACCATAAGAAATCATCTTCAGAAGCTTCCTTGATCTGAGGTTTCTTTGAATAACAACACAACAAACCTTGGCCAGATACAAATTGTTAGCCTGCATACTTCCCTCAACAGCGTTCCTGATAAGGAAAATAAATCAAATAAGATTGAATCGTTTCCGTTGACAATATGATGCTTATTTTATGTGAATCAATACCAGATCCTAAGAGCATAACACATCAAATTAATTTCAGCAGATTGAGAAACCTGATTGATTCTTGATTGAGATCACTGGGTATGACCTCAGCAACTTGATTATTTTGTGCAAATGCACCATTACTTCTTTTATTTTGCAGTGTCCCCCCATGATGCTGATTGGATAGATTCGACAGCTCAGAGGAAATCCTGCAATGATGATTGATCAATTCCCTTGCTATATGCGTTGAAAATCAATATTGGCCAACAATTAAATACTTCCAGAAGCCAGAACATTTTGCATTGACAAAAGCTTCCTTTATCTGGTATCTATGCAGTTGCATTTAGTTGGAGGCTGAGGCATAAGTTGAACTACCTTTCTGGTCTGCTGGTGCTGTGATAGGGATTACACAGCAGACTTACTGTGTTAAGGGGAAAAGGACAGAGAAAAGAGAGCAAACTCATTCACTACTTAATTCAGGGTTAAGGTTGAGAAAACATGGGAAATTAGGGAACAACTCTCTGAAGGCACATAGCTAAAATGGACAATTGCATTAGTCTAATATCAAGAACCAAATGTTTCCAATCAACATTTTGCGATTCTAATTTTTAACGCAATCAGTTACAACAAACAAAAATTGGAGACTTCCTATTGTCCTATTTACTCTTTCGTTACACAGAAGCAAGGATCACAAAGATAGATCTTTTTGTAGGGATAAACCTACACACGTTGGTAGACAAAATCTCAATCTAATTATGCAGGTCTATTAGCCTCAACCCACTAACCTCCTTGACGATTGCCGAGTCCGATTTGCTATGCTTGATGGATAGACAGTACTCTGAAAGTAGAAATGTACCAATCCAAACAAAAGAAATCAGAAGTCCAGGTGTAAATGGAAAAGAAAAAGGACTTAATTTTTAACCAAGAAAGAGCAACTTGTTTTGAATCAATGCGACTTTGGTTCTGCTATTTCAGACTGTAGAGCCTAGTGTTTGAATAAATTAATATTTGTGTAAGTTTCATGTAAGATTTTGGTCATGCAAAATCTCCTGCAGCTAGTGGAGATCACCAAGGCTTGACAATATGAGGTTCTGCAGCTTTTCTGATCAACAAAGAATACCCTTTTTCTCTTTTTTTTCTGCCAAAATGAAAATGAAGAAGGATAAAGGCAGAAGGAACGGAAAATCTGGGCTCATAGTTCTGTTATTTGTATAGCTGTTTTTATCAATCACTTTTGCAAACACGAACAGCATAGCGCACATGAATAGCCTCTTTGACATATTGATGCTCATAAAAGAAGATATGATTTTCTGCTTGCCTCTCCATTGGTAAGCCAACTTTTGAAGAGCTCCTCGCTATCCGTACGAAGGTTCTGAGAAAGATTCTTGAGCCCCAACATCTCCATGGTAGGCGCAGACATGCCAATTGTTGTCTCCATCAATGATTTGATGAACAACTCTTCACTCGAGTTCCTGTACGTATCCGAAAATCCTCTTCCCTGTGTGTCCATCGAAATTTTCTCTCCTTCACCTCCTTGATAAAAGCTCCTATTATGTTCACTGCTACCTCCTGCCTTTACAAAAGAATCATCATTGACCATATCAACCTTCCCCTGTTTCCATCATTGACCATATCATTCCTCTTCCACAAAAACCTCCTCCTCCTCAAAACTTGATGACTGATTTGTTCTGATCAAAAACATTAATTATAAAGTGAAAGAGAGGAATCCTATTGCCTTTCCAGTCTAGGTGCTGAACTCTAAATTCAATAAAGAATACAACCGAACAAAACGCTTCCTCTGCAAGAAATTAGAATCGACTATAGAAAACTTGGCAGTGACAGGAGACTTTGTTTTTGCACCAAAGGCGAATATACTATGCATAACAATGAACAATAACATTACAAAATGAGCAGTACCAACTCCCACCAGGTTGCGATTACCATAAATTATCATCTAATGCAACTGAATTTTGAGGGGAGAACCAGAAACAATCCTCACTAGGTACAATTGATCTAATATACCAAATTCCATAAATTTTTGAGATGACAGTGTGAAAAGATTGTTTTAAATAAGCGAAAGAATCTTATGATGCATGGCAAATGCAATCTAACAAAAGCAGAAGAGTCCACTAATTCAAGTACATGCCGAACAACACTACACTACACTGCACTCCCTTGTTTGAAGACTAAAACGAAACAAACTGATGATGACAAAAATAAAAGATGAGAAAAAGGCTGTATTTGTAATTCAAGCTGTAATTTTTCAATCGTAAACTTTACCAGAGTTTACCGGTTGTTCTCAGGCTGACGTTATATGAGCGTTCAATATATATTTTTACTTAGTAATCTTTTGTCTTAGATCGCTATTATCCTACCATATTTATATGTGGATTTATTGGAAACAATTTTTTTATTATATAAGATTAAGATTGCGTACTATTAGACCCCTTCAAACTCTACTTAACTGCAAAATTTTAAGATATAATGACGATGACGATAATAATAATATTAAATTTATAAGTTGATAGTGTCAAATGGCATATTTTATGCTTAAGAAGGCAGCAATTGTTATGTCATTTTTTAGGACTCGTAACACGCAAATGCGTAATATTAACCAACAATAAATTGGGTAGAGATGAGATATTTTAAAAATAGACCGAAAATTAAACCGATAAGATAAAAGGTTTAAGATTATAGAACGCTTAGTAGATATTAGATCAACTTAAAACTAACTAACGATTAAATAAAATTTAAAAATTTAAAAATATAATTAAAAAATATTGTCCTTTATTTTAGTTTATAACATTTTATTAATTTAATATATAACTATATAATATAGAATTATATAGTTAAATACAGATATTTTTAAAATTTGAGCTTTACAAATTCATTATGTCAAATTCTATGACAAAACACCGTAATTAATTGGCATTTAATTCACAATTAAGCCCTATGATCCCTACCTAACCTTTGGTTTGTCCATTTCTTGGTTAACTTCTTCCAATTTTACCACTCGCATGACAAGCACTTCATTACAAGGGGAAAACACACGGGAGGAGTTATTAAATTATTAAGTGATGAAGATGCCAGACGGCTAAATCCACCTTATGCTAGGTCCTCCATAATATGATTCTGCTTCATATTAATTCCTGAGAAGGCATGACAATTGGTCCGAGATAGGTCAGTTTTATTAATTTTTTAAAATTAAAAATGTAAATATTTTTTTAATTAAGATCGAGCTTAAATTACCTAGGTCCAGTCTTAGTGCCTGTTTAGTTGAACTTTTAAACCGCAAAAGCCTCTCTTTTTTTAAATGGCTATTTAGCTATAAAATATAAACACATTTTTTTAGTAAATATAGCTTTTTTGACAATTAAAATATAACTTTTTAAGAAGCTCATATTTGAAGCTTTTTAAAAAAGTACATTTTCAGGTAAATTTTTCAGATCAATTAATGAGCCTATTTTTTGCCGCTTTTGCCTTTATATTTTGTACATAATTTCTACAATACCCACAAACTCATCTTCACATTTATTTTGAAATCTATACAATATTATTTAACTTTTTTTATATGTTTTAATATTTATTTTTGATATTAATTTTAATGTTATAATCTATATAAAAGATTTGGTTAGATATATTTTCATTTATGTTTCATATGATTTAAAATTATATAATAATTAATATATTGTGATTTACATATTGTTTAATATATTTTAAATAATATTTATATACCCAAAATAATTTTATTATAAAATAAAATACAGTTAAAATTAGTAAAAGTAATTTTATTTTTATGTTACCAAACATTCTAATGTGTGAAGCTTTTTTTAAAAAGTTGTTTTTAATTGATAGCTAAACAATCAACTGACTTCTTAGAAAAGCTCCTCTAAAAAAAGCTCTACTAACAAAAGCTCTACTGATATAAACTCATTCAAACAGACACTTAACCTGAACTCTAACTCTTTTAAATAAAACAATATTATTTTATTTAAAGAATTAAATTTCGGATCGATCTACACCTACATAAATTAAAATTATTTTAGCACCACTGTAAAACTCACATTTTAAATTTTTATTAAAATTATTATGTTATTAAAATAGGTGAGCGTGAGACCCACTTATATAATTTAATATAACTAAATTAATTAATCTATTAACTAATTAACCCTAAAACTTAAAATTCTCCAATAAAATCCACAATCCAGAATGTGTCATCTCCCTTTTTAACTGCAACGTCTCCCTCATTCGCCGCCCTTCATCATCACCGCCTTGCACCAGTTGACTCCTGAGAGAAGGTACGTCACTTGCTCTGACCATATGCTCCCGAGCAGGATTCAAAAGTATTAGTCAACAAATTCCATATCTTCATAAGCTTTAACCTTGAAAACAGGTACTATCTTTATTATTTTTAAACCCAAGACCGATAATGGAGTTTCCTAGAGCTGTTGGCTCTCACCCTAAAATGATTTCAATAAAAGTCCCATTATAGTTATCGGACGTTTTTTCCAAATCATGGTTGACGATCAGATTCTCTGAACTCCCCAGGTATTTGAAGTTTTAACAGTTAGGCTAGGCCATTGTTATACAACGTTAGTTACGTTAGGAGGCTATACACAGCTCTCGCTACTCAGACGTTCTCAAATCAAAGTTGGGTTCAGATTGGCTCGTGTGATAATTTGGTTTCTAGTGAACCACAACCCTCTAGCATTTGATATGCAAAGCTTCTGTATTATTGAACTAATTATGTTCCTTACCCCTAACATTCTACAAGCATTGTGAGACCTCAAAATGCAATCGGTTTTTTTTTTCTTTGACATTGTTGTGGAAATTAAAGTATCACGTAAATGAACATTAAAACTGCACTACAGAGTACAAAAGCTTCATCTTCATGTGAGGGATGTCTTAAGTAAGGGAAATGCAACAGAGCAATTATAATATGTAGACATATAACAGAAAGATCAATATATGTCAAGTGGACATATGCATTCCAATTCCAACCGAAGGCAGGTGATTACCTTCCTCGACATGATCCTCTTTTAGCCATGTTCAAGTTTGAATGTTTTGCCAGTAGCCTAGATGGTGTTGAAGGGCCCCGTTTTTTTGACAAAAAAAATTAGATCCATCTTTTCGGTGCAGAGTAGCAACTGGATTTATTATTCCATCAGGAATATAACAAAACTAGACTTCATGAATACCATTGCAACCTGCAGCCTCCACCAATTTCAAATAAACAGCTAATGCTAAACCTGTCACTTTGATTAAAATCTTTGATAAACACGATAAATCCTTTTCTTGTTTGATGGGCAATGCATAAGCTGTGGCATAATGAATAAAACGAATGCATTTTTTCACTAACCGAATTTACTTCCCACCATCAGCTAATGATTAAGAAACTAATAACTAATTTGCGGTCTCTGAAGTTTACAATAGAATCACATATTTGAACTGTAAATAGCTTCCTCTTTTTGGCAATGATGGAGCTGGACTATCTACAGTCAGCAGCTATAGGATACTGTCTTCTTTTGAGAAACAGGCATTAACAAAATTCTCAAGCCTTTCGTCGGGAAGAAATTGAAATGGCCATTTTCTTTCCAAGATAATCGAGACAAACAATGAAATGGTTGATATAAACCAGTCTTCAGACCAAACATACGAAGTTTTAAGCAGCTAAACTGTTAAGAGAATTTAAATTACCTCCAACAGAAACACAGTATTAGTATATCTCATCATCAGGAACATCAGGGGTCAAGAATTTCATTGGATCTTTCCGCATTTCTTCATAATTTAGGGTGGCTTTCACCCTTTCTGGAACTGGTGCCAAAGGAATGATGGTATCTCTGTCAATAACTCCATCTATTATTCCATATTCAACTGCTTCAATTGGAGACATGTAGCGATCCCGATCTATATCCTTTTGAACTTGTTCCACTGTGCGACCAGTGAAACCTGAAATAATTTTAATGACGTTATTCTTGTTATGCATAATTTCTTGTGCCTGAATTTCCACATCTATTGCTTGGCCGCTAGCACCTCCTAAAGGTTGATGAATCATTATCCGTGTATTTGGCATTGCAAAGCGCTTGCCTTTTGTGCCACCGCCAAGAATCACAGAAGCTGTTGATGCTGACATCCCCAGTGCAACTGTTGAAACATCTGCCCTCACAAGCTGTACCACATCATAGATAGCCATAGTAGCACTAAAGTAATAAGAGCAAAACCATATCAGTAGAGGGATGGCAAAGCAAAGCAGTACAGACACAGAAATAGCTTTAGACCCAGATCAACTCTAGCAGCATCAGGAAGAAAGGGAATCTAAAACGTTATCCTAGTATTCAAGATAATAATTTTATTAGTTTCTTCAAGTTATAACCAAGTTGTATATACTTATAACCTATAAAAGTATGCCTATATGCAGTCCGCAATGAAAGTCAACATGGCTGTCCTTTCCACATTTTCAACATTTGAAGGAAAGTGTAACATTCAAGACAGAAATACGAAAAACATTTTTCAATTTCTTTTCTCCTCTCTCTTTCTGATCCAGTTTTCTAGTTAACCAGATAAAAAATGTAAATTTACATTAGTATTGTGGTGAAGTAATTCTTTTAGCTAATGCTGGATTTGAGTTTTCAATTTTTCAAAACATACTAAATCTGGATTTTGATAAGGCAAAAGTGGCTAAAAATGGAAAGCAAAAGACGAGCAATAATCGACAAAGAACAGCTTGGTACATGTTCTGTTTTGCTTCTGCACCCACTTCTAAACATTACTGCTGATTTCCACTTCTATAAATTCTGATCAAACTTATGGATGCAGGTGTGTTCATTGCTACTCTTAGGATATCATAACAGCAGCAATAGTTTCTGGTAGTAGCAGTAACTATAACAGGGAAGGCGCCTATTTTAGCAATTCGTGGTTATGGTGAAAAAGTTTGTGCTGGGGTGTGGTATGCAGGTATTGGATGGTGATGGCCATGGCAATGGCTATGGCAGCATCAATAGTAGGATGGTGGTACCAGGATAACATATTCTACATTTTCACTACGGAGAAAAGAGATCAGCTTTTTTCTTTCGAAAGAAGAAGATGAAAGAAAATAAAAGTTTCCTACTACATTAATATTAAGTTCTAGAATTTTAACACTACTATTATTCCTTGATTTTTACTGAAACTTGTTTCACCTATAAGTTTCCTTTGAAAACCCATCGTAATGTACAACCCACTACTCTAGATTTCTATAAAAACATTCTGTAAACAAAATTTGGTAGTAATGTAATTCTCTAGCGTCTTGAAGCAATATAAGTTGCAAAGTTAAGTAGAAAAAATATATAACTATCTAGTCTACAAAGAACAATAGCACATAAACCAATCTAGAATGACATTAAACCACTTAAGACAGCATTAAACAATATCAGTTTAGCTGGAGATAGCAAGAGGAGAAAAAGGAAAACTTAGCACCGCAGAATTCATCAGAAGATAGCTTCAGTGAAAGTGAAGAACCAAAATATAATATCCTCGATATTCCAGACTAAACCTTAATCAACATGGCACTCCACACAACCAAGACCATAATTCTCTCCATCCTCACCCACGAGAAACAAGGGGACAATGTTCACATAAATAAATCAATATTTCTAGTATATACTTTGCCGGACAAAGTCTGTAACAAATGAATCAAAGCACAACTGCTCAGTAACGAAACTATGCAAATCCAAAGATGACCCACCAAAGGTCACCTCTTTCCCAAACATAATAAAATCCAACACTAAATTCTTTGCATAGAACTTCAATAAACAAAGACAAGAAAATGCAACCGAATCGAGGACTACCTGAGAGAGCCGCCAGGGCAATTGATAAAGAGGCGTATGTCTTTAGTAGGATCCTGTGCATCAAGAAGTAACAACTGACTAATAATAGCATCTGCAACAAAATCATCGATGTTATTCCCCAAGAACACTATCCTCTCTCTGAGCAACAGTCCCATGGCGTCAGATTCCGCCCCCCTCATGGCGGTAGCCGGCGTCTGTGGAGCCGAAAGCTCGGGAACAACTAGGGTTTTGGAGGATTTAAGGGAGGTTTTGAGGGGTGATAAGCGAGAAGAAGAGAAGGGTCTGAAGTCCAAGGACATAGGGTATTGATTGGGACGAGGAATATTTGATTTTAGAGAGGATAAGTGATGTGGGGTTGCCACTGGAGAGGAGAGCGAGAGCAATTCCATTGTTGAAACACACAAGTCTCTCAGACAACACAGAGAGGGTGAGCACAGGTCAATGGTAAGGAGCTGCTTCTCCTACTCTTCACTAGCTTCACTCTTTTGTACATTCATTGTTAAATTATCAAAATATGAAGTTTAGAAAAATTAAGCAGTACTTATATTCTCAATATATTTAATTTTTTAAAAACATGAAATTTTATATCAAACTTTTAATTAATATTAAAATAATTTATTTTTAAAACTCAAATTTAGATTGTTTAAGTGAGTGTCATTCCATACGACATTCAATTATTAAGAAATTTTAAATTTTATGATATTATTAATATTATTTTTAAAATATTAAAAATAGAATATCGTTAGATCTTTAATCAAAGAATAAACAATATTTTAAAATTATCTAAATCAAAATCATCGTCGTACACCCAAAACTAAATTTCTGCAATAATGTGAGGTTTGGAGATGTCTGATAGTAGTCTTATCCTTATATAGTTGAAAGATTGTTTCCAATAGATCTACATGTAAATATGACAATAAAAAAGTGATGTATGTATGAGCGTAGATAAGTAAAACTAGAACGCTAACTAGTTTTTTAAATAAAATTATCAAAACAATACATAAATAAATAAACAATTTGATATAACCAAAAAGATAAACCCGCAAGTGACTAGATCTGTTAGTAAGTGATATGTTGCAAAGACTAAGGGGGCGTTTGGTTTGAGGGTTTGGGAATGAAAGAATGGAATAATTGTTAAAAATAGTGTTTGCTTTGGGGTTTTCAATTACAAGGGAATAAATTTATTCCATTAAATTTGGGAATCTACTAAACCCTCCAAATGGGGTGGGTATCAAATTTTCATTCCAATATAGTAGTTACTATTTATACCCCTTCCCCACATAAGCAATTTTTATTGCTCATCACTCATCATCACCATTATTATTATTATTATTATTATTATTATTATTATTATTATTATTAATTATTAATTATTGTTCTTATTATTATAAATTTTAAACTTATTATTATTATTATTATCCTTATTATTATTATTATTATTATTATACGAAATTAATTATCTTATTATTATTATTATTATTTATTTTTATTATTAATATTATTATATGAAATTAATTATCTTATTATTATTATTATTATTATTATAAATTTTGTAATAATAATAATAAATATGATATGGAAATA
>JANVCQ010000001.1:17340185-17363825 GCA_025531925.1 Erythroxylum plowmanianum
ACTGTGAAATACTACCATGAAGATCAGGAAGGTCAGCACAGACAGAGAACCTCATCCATCTCTTTTTCTCAGCGTAGGTAAGACAAGGCTGCATCACAAGCCCAATTGCCATAGCTACAACGCTTACCACCACTACTTTCAGCGTTGACAATGCTAACACACCACAGATCAATACGGTTGGTGGAACACACATCAGGATTGATCCAACTGTTCCTAACGGTATCTTATAAGGTCGAGAAGCAGCTGGGTATATGATTCTTAATCGTACAAACGCAATGAACTCCAGTATCATTCCAAAACAATACAGGAAATTCTCTGCAGCCACGATCTCTTGGAAGCTTAGCCATGATAAAAACACCACACCTGAAGCTGAAAAGAGTATCCCCATTATTGGCGTACCGTGACGGGACCTCCTCGCGAATATCTCCGGAAGCATTCCTCGTTCCGCCATCCCTAAAAGCTGGAATGAGTCGCTGCTCATCTCTGCCACAAACATTCCCATGTTTGACATTGCTGCTGCAACTTGCACCCACCATCTCAGCCAAACTCCCCCTACTATTTTACCGATTTCCGAGAAGTATCCATCGGTCCAGGAGTCACGGTCCAGTGGAACGGCTCCAGTACCAATCAGGATAGGGAAAAAATAACTGGTCACAACCAAGATCAAAGCGTACCGCAATGCCTGAGGAAGAGTTTTCTTTGGGTCATCCACCTCTCCGGCAAGCGTGCTTATCGAATCCCAATAGTTTAGATTCCAGAAAAGAGTGTTCAGATACAAATTCCAATCCACCTCTCTAAAATCCACCAAAAGCCATCTTGAAGGCTTCAACTTCGGGATTGCAACAAGTCCCATAACAACGAAAGGAAGTAATGACAAGATTCCCAAAACAATCGCAAGCCACCCCACTATTGTTAGACCTCTATAATTCATGTAGGTGAGCACGAGTATCAAAGCTAATGTTGCCAAAATTCTTGCCCATCCACCAGCTAAAGCTGGAACTCCTGACTTCAAATAATCAAGAAAAAGAACTGGGTATAAAGCATTATCAATCACTCCACTCAGCCATTTCATCCATCCTTGTTGGAAACCCCAATAAGGACCAAGTGCAGATGAAACCCATACAACATAACCCCCATTTTCTGGGAACATTGTACCCATCTCAGCTGTAATCAAGGCCTCAGGTATGCTCCATATAAATGGGAAGACCAAGAATCCAACAAGAGCCAGAAGAGGACCAGCCGCTTGAACACTGTCCTCAACCCCAAAAGGGCCTCCGGAGACCTCGTAAAAGATCAGAAAGATGAGGGGTAAAACTGATACTTTCTTTAAGTTAGCTGATCTAGTGGAACCGCCTTCGTTGACATTGATATCCACATACTCAAGACCGTTGTACTCTCCCATTGCAATTGAAGCTCGCGTGTTTGCTTTGCTCCTCAACTTCTCCAGTCAGACGAAGTTACCAACTTTGACCAAAACCCAGGTTCTTCTCAATCCACTAGAAAATCAACATTGAACTGTTTCAGACTCGGACAGAACCCCAGAAAATCAAAGCACCAAATTAGAGTAATGCAGCAGAAGTCATGGATGTGTACGGCACATACAACTAGTCAAAAACTAAATTCACAACCGTGAAGATCGGAAAATAAAGAGCACCACTCAAACTACAAACAGATGTTTAACGTGCAGAAGAAAAATATACCGAATCAGATTCAGACATCCGTAAAAAACTCACACAACCAATGGAAAAGATGTTGACATAAGTTCTGTAAGAACAAGTCAAAATCGAAAACGCAAGAACAGAACACAAAACGCGGAGAAGATACGCAAAGAGTGAGTTAAAAGCAAAGAGGTGAAAAGGGACAAAGTAGAAGATATTGGGTTGCAGAGTATACCATGAAAGAGCAGAAAACAGCATGGGAGTGGGAGATTAGGTTTGCTTGAGAAGCTCCATAGCTCTTGGAGCTGAAAAACAACCGAAATATAGGTTCTCTCTGCTGTCTCGTAGGTTTTTCCAACTGGCCCTTTCGCGTTCCAGTTTTGCTGGAATTGCAAACGTGCAGGGAAAGGTTGCTCTTAGTTCTGTTATTTTAAATTTGTTTATTTTTGTTTGAAAACAAATCCTAAATGAAATTAAATATAAAGCAAGAACTCGTGATTTAAATAAATTATATTTAAATTCAATTTATCGATTTTTACTCTTTTTCAAGAGTTGTATTCGTACATTTAAGTAGGTTTCCATTTTAATATCATTAAAGATTAAGTATGTCCTTATCACTTAATAACTCTCGAGCCATGAAGGTAGACTCCTACGGCAGGAATGTAGGTGGAAATTGATTAATATGTCACGCTGATTGCATGCACACTTGCATATCATGCTTAAAACTCTACTAAAAATTCTAACTAGTTTTGTCGATATAAAACTCTACTAAAAATTCTAACTAGTTTGGTCGATATAATCATAAAAATATTAAATTGTTCAATTTTTCGTTTTAGTTTTTAACTTTCCGATTCTATTCATTTTATTAACTCTTGCTTTTAAAAAATTATCAATTTATATATTAATTGATCAATTTTTATAAATTAATAAATTCTTAAAATAAATCGATTAATTTTCATTAAACAATTTCTTTTTTGCTTAACTTCAAATTTTTCGATACGTAAAGTTAATCTCTCTCAATTATGTTTTAAATTCTTTAATTTTATTTAATTTTAGCCGATTTTATGATAGTTTATATCGAGTTGAACTTTTTAAATCTTAAACTTCTTATCTTATCAATTTAACTTTCGGTTCATCTTCACCTATTATAAGCAATATAACAGGGGGGCTTTAAATTGCTATTGCTAACATCACTATAAGAAAAAAAATTTGCGAACTGGAATTCAGACCATGGAAGCAACTAGATTATGGAATTGAGTCTATTGACAATAGAATTTGCATTGGAAGGCAAACTCAAATTCACTCAATTTATTATTAAATAATATGATTTTTGAATTAAAATAATACTATTTTATTTGAAAACATCCTCTCTACTAGTTAAAAATAAGTGTATTACTGAATCTCTTTATACCGGTTTTTCGTAATGTTTCGGTCAAAAACGGTACAAAAAGTAGTGTTCTGATATTGGCCTTATGTACCAGCCTATTTTGGTTGGTACCGGTAGGTACTTAAAATACCGACCAAATATTGGTCAGTATCAGAAATTTTAAAAATTGAGAGGTATTTTTGCCAAAATACTTTTTTTATTAAACTCTATTCTTCCCCCCAACCCCAGTCAAATATTAGCCGGTACCAAAAATTTTAAAATTTGAGGGGCATTTTTGCCAAAAATGTTTTTTATTAAACCATATTCTTCCCCCCCTCCCCCCAGCCTAATGTTTACCTGCATCTTCTTCATTTTTTTCGCTCTCACAAACTCACACTCTCACTCTCTCTTTTATTAAAAAATCACACTCTCTCACTCACCCATTCCCTCCCACACCACACTGGAAGTTCTCCTTCTTCTTCCTCTCATTAGTTTCTTTCTCACACTCTCACTCTTTCTTTTCTTCATCGTTGTTGACAGTCGTTCTCCGACCGTCCGCCTGACGCCACCCACCAGCCCACCACTGCCCTCCCGACACCAGATCTGAACAACTAAAATAGATTTTTTATTTTTAGGTGTGTTTTGTGCTTTTAAATTTGAAAAACAAATTCATTGTATTTGGTTATTTGTGTATGTTTTGTGGTGGAAATTATTGGTGTTTTTGTGATGAGAATTGTTAGAAATTATTGGAATAAATTTTTTGGAAATTATTGAAAATGAAATATTTTTATGTATGTTGAAAAATAAGCTCATTGTATTTGGTTATTTGTGTATGTTTTGTGAATGAAATTATTGGAAATGAAAACTGCTTATGTATATTTTTGTAATTGTTGAATTGAAATTATTGGAAATGAATTTGTGATGGTTGAAATTGTTGGTTGCTGGAAATAGAATTGTTAGTTGTTGGAAAGAAAATTGTTGGAAATAAATTTGTGATGATTAAAATTGTTGGTTGTTGGAAATGGAATTGTTAGTTGTTGGAAAGACATTTGTTGGAAATTTGGAAATAGAATTGTTTATATATGTTTTGTGATGTTTGAAATTTTGAATTGAAATTATTCAAAATTGTTAAAAATGGAATTGTTGAAATTTGTTGGGAATGGAAAATGTCGGACATGGAAATTGTTTATGTATGTTTTGTAATGGTTGAATTGAAATTGTTGAAAAATGTTATAATGAAATTGTTGGAAATTGTTGAAATTAAGAAATCAAAATTGTTAGAAATTGAAATTATTTATGTATATTTCATTATTTTGTGAATTGATGGTTGAAATTGTTGCTTGTTAGAAATAAAATTGTTGGAAATTTAGAAATGGAAATTGTTTATGTATGTTTTGTGATGTTTGAAATTTTGAATTGAAATTGTTCAAAATTGTTGAAAATGATTGAAAATGGAAATTGTTTCTGTATATTTTGTAATGGTTGAGTTGAAATTGTTGGAAGTGTTATAAATGAAATTGTTGAAATTAAGAAATGAAAATTATTAGAAATTGTTGAAAATCGAAATTGTTTATGCATATTTCGTTATTTTGTGAATTGTGAATTTGTGATGATTGAAACTGTTGGTTGTTAGAAATGAAATTGTTGGTTGTTAGAAATGAAATTGTTGGAAATTTAGAAATGGAATTTGTTTATGTATATTTTGTAATGTTTGAAACTTTGAATTGAAATTATTCAAAATTGTTATAAATGAAATTATTAAAAATATTGGGAATGGAAATTTTGAGAATGGAAATTGTTTGTGTATGTTTTGTGAATGTTGAATTGAAATTGTTGGAAAACATGAGAAATTGTTTATATATGTTTTATGATTGTTGGAAATGGAAATTGTTTATGTTTGTTTTACGTAATTATGTTTGTTGAATAATTGAGTTGTTAGTTTTTGACTTATGGTGAATTGTGTTCGATGAAGTTGAATTGTGTATAATGTATGAGTTATATTATATAAGATAGACATGCATATTTGTGTGATGAAATTATGTGTTTTTATTTTGATATATGCATTCATTTGTTTTTACAGATAAATGGAAAGAAGTTTAAGTATTCATAATCAAAATACTTCATGAAGATACAATGATCTAGTTTGGACTCATGTTGCATTGATTCCTGTTATGAGGAACCAATACTATTTGCTTATTTTGTAACAAGCATTTGAAAAGTGAAGGAATAACCTGAATAAAGAAGCATTTAGCTGGGATTAAAGGAGATGTGAAGCTATAAAAAAAAGTAAGTCATGATGTGAAGTGACAGATGAAAACTTTATTTGAAGAATATCAACATAAGAAAGATAGAAGGGAAATGTTGAATTTTGAAATTGGTGATGGAATTTCATTTGTTGATTTTTGTGATGATTGTGAAAATGTTGAAGGTAGTAGTGATAGTGATAGTAGTAGTGTTCCATCCTAGGCCCAGCAAGGAGATGATGTTACAACTACACCTAATGCTAAGAAAAGAAGAAGGCAAGTGACTAGCTTTTTTACCCCACAAACAACTCTTGGAGCTCAACCTTCAATTCGTAGTGCAATGCAATCAAGAGAAACGTCTCATAATGTCAATATGGCAGTAGCTAGATAGTGATATGATATAGGTTCATCATTCAATATTTCACAATCTTACTATTATCAACCAACGGTGGATGCAATAGCTTCTTACAGTTCGGGATATAAAGCTCCTTCGATCGATGACTTAAAATGTAAACTTTTGAGTTGTTCTATTTCTAAAATTAGAAGTTGTTTGGCAAAAAGAATAGTGAATTAGGCTACTTATGGATGTTCAATTATGCGTGATGGTTGGACAAATAGGAGACAAGAGCATATTATTAAGTTTTTGGTTCATCATTCAATATTTCATAGTCTTACTGTTATCAACCAACGGTGGATGCAATAGCCTCTCACAGTCCGGGATATAAAGTTCCTTCGATCAATGACTTAAGAGGTAAACTTTTGAGTTGTTCTATTTCTAAAATTAGAAGTTATTTGGCAAAAAGAAGAGTGAATTAAGCTACTTATGAATGTTCAATTATGCGTGATGGCTGAATAAATAGGAGACAAGAGCCTATTATTAGTTTTTTGGTTCATTCTATAAATGGTTCCATGTTTTTAAAATATATTGATGCATATGGCCTTATTAGGAATATTGATACATAGTTTGCTATCTTTGATGCAGTTGTGAATGAAGCAGGGTCAAAAACATTATTCAGTTTATTACTGACAGTGATTTCGCTTATAAAGCAGAAAGAAAGAGTTACAAAATACATATAATTCTTTTTTTTGGACTCCTTGTGCTGCATATTACATTGACTTAATGTTGGAGAATATAGCATATCCTAGGTATTTTCATGTTATTGATGAAACTACGCAAAAAGCAAAAAAGATGACCAAGTTTATCTATGATCGTGCACGAGTTTTAAATTTGATGAGAAAGGAATTTACCAATGGTAGGAATTTGTATCGTCCTGGTGTGACAAGATTTGTAACAAATTTCTTATCATTTTAGTTTTTTGTTTCGATAAAGAAAGAGTTAAGACAAATGTTTACAAGTGATAAGTGAGTTGCATCTCAGCATGCTAGGTCTAATGCCAGATTGGAGATTTTCAGCATTTTATTGGAAGATAGAGAATTTAGGTCTCAATGTCAATTTGTTATAAGAGTTTGTGAGTCTTTAGTGAGAGTGCTTTGATTGGCTGATAGTAAAGAAAAGCCAACAATGAGTTATTTTTTGGATGCCATGGAAAGAGTAAAGGAAGCAATCAAGGCCAATCTGAAACATAGGCCTTCTTTGTATACACCATATCTTTCAATCATCAATGAGAGATAAGAAAGACAACTTTCTTCTATTTTGTTTAAAGTTGGGACATTTTTTAATCACAGTGTATAATTTCAGACTGGATTTTACAAATAAAGTTGAAGTCAGTAAAGGAATGTTATTCACTATTACAACAATTGTTGGGCATGAGATGATGCAAGATCTTTTAAGCTCACAAATAGAGCTTTATAAGCTGTCTTCCAAAGATTTTTGATTGTCGACTGCTATTAGACAAAGAACAAAATTTTTTCCAGGTATTAACTGTTTCTTTTTTCTTATTTGTTGGAAATTAATTACCACTTTATTTTGTTTGTAACACTACTTTTGCTATCTTACGATTTACAGTATCTTAGTGGGATCAATTCGGAAGTGGTGTTCTAGAATTACAAAGATTTACAATTCAAAATTTAAGTCAATGTGTGAGTGTAACAGACTGTGAACAAAATTGGAGCACATTTGAATTCATCCATTTCAAGAAAAGGAATAGATTGGAGCACAAAAGATTAAATGATTTGGTATTCGTTCATTACATTTTAAAGCTTCAGGAAAGGTGTATTATTATCATTAATTGATTTCAATATAATTTCTTATAATTTTTATTAATTAAATTTTATTGTTTATTAAAAATCTTAATAGCACAAGTAATTCAACATATCCAATATCTATTGATAATATTGATCTTCTTGCTGATTGGGTTTCTGAAGAGCTGGATTTAATATATGTGAATGACTTGTACGACAATCTTGGTTGGGAAAGTATTAACATGCCATTTGGTGCATTGAATTTGAATGATAATGATGACGAGTCTCCTTTTAATGATGAAGATTTTATACTAAATGAAAATTGGGGTTAATGTAGTTATAACGAATATCCTCCCATAAACGATTGAATGAAGTTCCAAGTTTTTGTTTTTCGTCTTTTTTAATTTTACTTATATTTGATGTATATGTTAAATTCTATATAAATAATATAATTGTAAATATTTTTGTTATAGGTTTCACTTTTACTTGGTTGGTTTTTTATCACGAACTCTTGTGGTAAATTGTAATAGTTTGATAGTTAAAGATATTTATTATTATTTTTATTGGATATTTTGAACTTTTGATGTAATTATTATTTATTATATGATGAAATTGTAATATTTTAAATACTTTATATTATTCATATTTTTATATTTGTATGATGATAATTGTCTTTTTCACATTAATTGTGGTTATTAATATTTGAAAATTATTGTTATTTCATATTAATTGTGGTCATTATTTATTATTATGATTTTTGGAAACAAGGTTGATATAAACTTATAAAATATATAATACAATTGTATAATATGATAATTGACTATTTTGCAATTTCTAAAAAAACTCAGGGACTATTTCATAAATTTAAAAAATTATCCGAAAGGGTATCGATCGATATCGGTACAATATCATACCAGAACTCAATTTGGTACCAAGTTCAATACAGTATTCGTAACACTGCTTTAGACCCGACGTGTTAGTGAAATTTTACTGAGTGTTGTTGTTATTGTTGTAGTATTAAAATTCGAACTTTTCAAATAAGATTTAATATATAGAGACTAAAAAGTAGGATGTAGTAATGTTATTTTTATAATTAAAAAATAATTTGAAGAGTTTAAGATTAAAATCACTTATTTTTAATATAAAATTTGAAAAATCGGTTAAATGGTATCCTTTTTTATTGTTTTTCCAATTAAAATAGAGAAAGTGAGATTCAACCAACTAGTATGACCTCAACTAATAATATTACCACTCTTTTCATAATAGACTTCACACCAACATTAAAGTCCAATTTAAGCAATTTCTGATACGAGTAAATGGTTCTCCGGCTACACATTTTCTTGGACGGTTGCAAGAGGTTACGGACGCGAAGTAATTGTCAACTTTTGAGTAACACCCCAAAATATTTAAGGATGTTTCTTCAATGTAGAATTGTATGTGTTTGCTTTCTAAGGCGCGTTTTGTAGTAATAATTGTAATCTTTTTTTAAAAATTATATTAGTGTTAGAAATAAGATGAGATGTATGTTAAAGAGAAAATTGAGTGGGATTTTAATTGTTAATTTATTTATCATTTAATTTTTTAATTAGAATAAAACATTTTAAAAATATGAACAAATTTTAGAAAATATTAATAGTAAATGAATCAAAGTCAACAACGTAACTAGTTGTTTCTTTGACTTGAATTTATGATATTATAGTAAAAAATGAGCAACTTTATCAGGTTTTCACCTTTACAGGGTTTAGGTAGAGTTATAATATACGCAGCTTTTTTTTTTGGTATTTTGACAAAGAAGTTGTTTATGTGATTTGAATATATAATTTTATGGTCACAAAAGAACAACTGCACCAATAGCTCATGACTCTCCAACAATGAATGAATCGTCATTTCTAATTATAAACACTGAGAAGTGAGAATGCACTAGTATCAATTTTTTGGAATATCAAGTTTTTTTAATTAAAAAGTCAATAAACATATTTTTAATGATATAATGATTAAAATAATGGTGATTGATAAATTATAATTGAAATTTACTATTTTTAATTGAAATAGTAAATAACAACATAAAAAGCAATAATAATCTAGTAAAAATTTGACTAATATGCGGGACTTAAAGAAATCCAGTACTAACTAATAGAGAGATTTAATTGAGATTGTAAAGTAAAATTTAAATTTACTTTCACCACTCTAATTTTAGTTAAAGTTAAAATTTTTCATTATCCAATTTCTAATACTAACAAATGATTTTACAACTAAAAATATGCCTTGAAGTAATTAGTAAGGTTATTGAAATTAAATTTTTTAAAAGGTAAGAAAAATATTTATTTTGAATACTGAAATTTAATGATTAAAACTTGTTAGTATTGAAATTTAAATATCAATTAACTTAGCATTTGTAATATACTATTTTAAAAAAATTTAATAGCACAAATAAATGAAAATTGAACTATATAAATTAAAAGATGCGAAAATTTTGTAAGTTAAGTAACTTTAAATTTTTAAAAATGTATTTTTAAAATTATAATTAGACAAATTATGGACTGAGTGTTCCACCGTCGGCCCAATTAACATTGGTAAATCAAAGAGCCCAGGTATTATGCTCTTACCTGTTGATTGACCCAACCCAATTTAATAAAACTTCCTCCTGGGCCTATGCAGCTTGGTCCATGTCGTCTGCGATTAAATACATTGAACTTTTCTTTTTATTTCATATTTTAAAATTTTATTATTTATCTCTTATTATTTAATTATCACACAATTTATTTCAATATATTCATTTACAATTCAATGTAAATGATAAACTGAAATTTCAATGTTATATTGACTTGAATATAAAAAAAGAAGATAAAAATTAATAAAATATAACAAATAGAGTTATAATAATTTTGAAACAAAAAAATTAAAATAAAAACTATGTTAATATTATTGATGGTGCCATTATATTTAATCCCAATTTTTTAGTAAAACGTTAATTAACAGGTCTTACAAATTTGTAGGCTGAAAAGGATATAATGTCATGAATAGTAAAAGTTTTGTTAGTCAAATAAATAAATTACTAACAGAAATAACGTTTTAAAACCTTAACCCAAAAATTAAAAAAAAACCACTAAATTGAAATAATGATAAAAAGTTAAGTACTTTATGATTGATTATCTCTTAATAATAGGATAGTTGAATGTAATTTTAAATGTTGCAACGTTTTAATTAGCTTGAATATATGATTATTGAATAATGTCGAAAGCAATAAATTTTTTACCCTAAATTGTTAAATTTTTTTGTCAAATACACAAATCTTAGAGATTTATCATTCTTTAATAAATAATTATGGACAATAACTATTTTATGATACAGCATATTTTATTTATATTATTCAAGATAAATAAAATTTTAAATTTAATATAAATTATATCAATTTAATGTATAAAAAGTGTAGTGTATTATAAATATAAGCGTAAACTATAATTAATGTAGGTCACCATTTCATCAACTTTCATTATATTTAGGGATGACAATGATCGGGTCAGACCTAGGAAACGAGATAGCTCAAGCTGAGCTTGAACTTGTCTCAATCCTTTAATATCTGATTTTTTAATAATTAAAAATAAAAAGGAACATTATTTTTTATAATACTTGTCGACTTGAACAGTCTGAGCTCGAGATCTAATTTTTTAGAAAATCCTAATCAATGCTCGACCTGATGCCTGATCAATATGGGTGAGCCCGTTGAACTTGGGTCAGGTTAGAGCAGGGAGCTGACCTAATTGTCATCCCTAAATATATCCCGAGCAAATATATAAAAATAATAAAAATAAAAGTTAAATATAATATTTTAAATTTCTATTAAATAATTAGAGGAACATCCCTCGTTAATTATTTAATATCTATCATACTCTTTCTTCAAGATTTGTTCTTTAGTCCAATCATATCACACTACTGAATACATAAATGGCATTTAGTATATGAGTTTGAATTTAGATTTTTTGTAGATGTTTCAATAATATCTTAAATGAAATAATAGAGGGTATATTGTAATCAGTGGCAATTGATTTTATTGGGATATAAAACACCGTTCGTGGGGGTAATAAATTATAATATTTGTTATGTTAAGGAATTACAATTTAATAATATATGAAATCTAAGATTTAAAAATTTAATTAATATTTTTAAAATTTAAAAAATTTAATTAATATTAAATTTTTCTTTATCATCATCATTGTTATCATATTTAATTTGTAAGGTCCGGAGAAGTTTAATAATACATAATCTTGTTATTATATAATAAAGAAATTGTTTTTGATAAACTGACGCGTAAACAGTAAAAGGATGGTGCATATTATTAGATTATAAAAATTAAAGTTTAATTATAAAAAATGGCGGAGAAATCTAGGCCACGTAGGTAGCACAGGTTATGACTGTGAGCGTCACGGCATCTTCAGTACGCATACACACGATAAATATCGACTTCAACACGCCATTGTTTGTGTAACGTTTCTCAACTGGGACTGCAAATCCGGAATCTGAAGAATGGGTTTGAAGGTGAGGTCAACTTTCAGTAATCCCTTTTCTTTCCTTTTTCAACATGCGTTAAAAGCAACAGTCATTCCGATCTCAATTTTGTTACCCCTTTTTGGTGGCGATTTGTCTGTGTTTGGCTTGTTTTCGTTTTGGTCTTTGTTTCTTTTATGATTGAAGTTTCCGGAGACTGATGCTTTTTGGGTTAGATCTGATTATACTCCTGGGAATCGGTTAAAGTTGTGGTTGATGGGTCGGTCCCTTTTTGTTGAAACAAACATTGGTTTCTGATGTGTTTTTTTTTTTTGCCGATTGATTTTCTCCAGTGCTGTCTGGGATTTGTGTTTTAAGCTGCATCTGATCGATCCCAGTTGCCGGTTTTGAATTTCAGCTGCTTTTTTCTTTGTTTCTTGTTTGATCTCTATGTCACTTGTAGGGACTTATAGTAGTTTTGTCTTGCTTCTAGTAGCAATGCTGACCATGGACGCAGGATGATGCATCTAATCAGCTGTTTCTTGGATTAAGGCTAAACATTAAACTGTAATCGCCAGCAGTAAATTAATACGATGCGTAGAATTTCTTGAGTCTGAGAATTGGTTTCTTTTACCTCACAACTTATTGTTTTGATTCAGCCAGGAAAGCTTTTGATTGTATGGATAAGAATTTTCTCTTTACTAACGATGCCTTTGCCTTTTACTTCAATTGGTAGTTTGTCTTATAGACCTGTAAGAACGGCCTTCTGGAATTTGATTTGATACGAGTCTGACACTTGCATCTTGACAGATCTCCCGAAAGCGATCTGCTGAATAAAAGTGGAAGGAAATTGTAAATAACTTTATTGTGGTGTTATGCAGGAGGATTTCGAGGAATATGCCGAGAAAGCTAAGACCCTGCCAGAAAGCACAACAAATGAGAGCAAGCTCATACTCTATGGGCTGTTTAAGCAAGCCACTGTCGGACCAGTGAACACCTGTTTGTTTCCAACTTCATGTTCTTCTTACCATTCTTGATTGTGAAAACTTATTTTGAGAAAGCTTATTCTAATTGCTAACATGATTTGTAGCTCGACCTGGAATATTCAACTTGAGGGATAGAGCTAAGTGGGATGCCTGGAAGGCTGTTGAAGGTAATCATTTTGAGTTTTTTCTTGTCAAATATCAGCTCAGTTACCTGTGAACTTGAAGTTTTTTTTTTCCTTATTCAATTATGCTTTAGCACTAAGAGCAAGTTTACTTTTTGCAGGGAAATCCAAGGATGAAGCAATGGACGACTATATTGCTAAGGTTAAACAGTTGCAGGAAGAGGCTGCTGCTGCTGCTGCCGCCAAGTAATTATTCAAGCGCTTGTGTTTCCTCTAGCTGGTTGTGTTTGAAGTAGTTGAGAACAGTTCAACAATTTATCTGCCCTGATACATGATCATTTATATTTCTGTCGTCTGTTTCGAGTTATGTGTACTATGTATCTGTCCGTATTAAAGTGGATTCGAGTGAGGTTGGTGGGACGATTTCTTGTTAACCGATGCTAGTGTGGAAGCTGACCATTATGTCGCTATCAAATGGAGGAAAAAGTAAAATGATTTGTTTAATTGAATTGTGCAAATTGAAATGCATGCAAGCCTTGGTTGAATGGTAGATTCCTTAGAAGAGACAAAAAGTAGTGTTGAAGCCAGTCAAGAGGTCTGTCACCAACTCAACCCAATACTTTTCTGATTGGTTCACGAGAAACCTATCTTCACCAACAATGAACAACCTCATCAGGATATATGAATTAAGCATATTAACCAGTGATCTCTCTTTCTCAATTATCATTCAGGATGGTGAGAAAACATGAAGAATCAGACCATGTCTACTATCTCAAGTAAGATGACTAATACAAATTAATCCTACCTTAAGCACCGTAAAATGACAAAAGCATTCATCGCATAGCAAGCCAACTCGTCTATTACTACATCAAGGCTTAGATCAGCATATGCTTTATTTACAGAAACCAGCAAATAGAGAGTATCGTTAGATCAGGATCTGATACTTGACAATAAGCAGGCTCTATTGAACGAAAGGATATCTAGAAACGTAATAATCCCTTGCACGGGAGGCACCATCTCTAGCCAGAATTCCTTCAAGATCTCCAATTATTCTTGCCAGCCATATTTCCATGTTTCTCTGGACTTCTTTTAAGTTGTTTCTAATTGTGTCAAACGATCGTCTCATGGTGATCTTGGCCTGGTTCCCCACCTCATCTCCATGATAACTATTCCCTACTTCAGTTTGCAATGCCATTAGTTTCTGTCCAGTTTCAGCTGCGCGTTGCTGAAGTCGAAATGCTTCAAGTAAAAAATCTGTCTGTCTTTGTGTTTGGAACTCTGGACTAAGAGTTGGTTCGCAGGGATCACTAACTTGCTGTAAAGACAAGGAAACTCTTTAAACAACAAACAGTAAAACAGTCTAATGATGTTCATGCTACTAACCACTAGTTGGTTCGCAGGGATCACTAACTTGCTGTAAAGACAAGGAAACTCTTTAAACAACAAACAGTATAACAGTCTAATGATGTTCATGCTACTAACCACTAGGTGGGAGCTCATGATCTTCGAATGCATTTGTCTATACGTCAAAAAGAAAAACAATAATCTTCTTTTAGCAATGAAAGTTTTTACCCACCATGTAGAAAATCAAGAGCATTGCTTTGAGCTAATTCCAAAAATTCAGGAAGAAGAGTTCGTGATCTACTTCTCTACCAATCTCTATCATCACCTTGATTTCCAACCATAAACCACATGGGAACGTAGATCTATTTGGTGAAGGTAGATGGGAATGGGATGACTTCTGAATTTTTAACGCATGATTGATCCATTTTAAAGCAGGCTACCCATCTGAACCATATGCTACCATGTGGTATTGGCACATCAATGAATAGGAAACTATTTGCATGCTTCTAAGAAAACTCTATGGTCGGAAAACGACCAAACTATTTCTGGGAACTCACCTTTAGTTTTCAAGCAGGAGAATCAGTCAAACACAACTAAGGACGAATATATCTGAGCTAGATAATTTCTCAAACCACCCATGACAATAGCAGACAATTTACTAAAAGTAAATCATCCACAGCACAAAAGTAAACAGAAGAAGATAATTGCACATTTACCATTCTTCTGCACAAATCGTCAATCTTCCCTGCAAGAGTTTGATATCTCTTCGTCTGCTTCCTCATTTGAGATGGAACCTTGACGAAATCAGTCTTGCCAACTTTTTCCAAATTCAGAAGTTCCTGTTCTAGTAATTTCAGTTTGGAGGAAACTCCTGTTGATTCACCATCTACCTTCCATGGTGATGCTCTTCTGAATGGGAAAATACATGCCACCCTTCGTTGGTTAATGCTTATTACGTAAATATGGTTCAATAAAGGTACTCTAGAACCAACTGATCTTACCTTGAAACGAAATGCTTCATATGGTAGATTGACTCAAGGGATTCATACTGTACATCCTGCAAGAAAAAAATCTCTATTAAAAACAGAAAAAACACCTAAAGTCATATGAAAAGGACTCTCCAATAATGCACTCTGTAAAATAATATAACAAGTCAAAAGTCGAACCAATTCTTATAATGAGGTGTCAGAAATCAGCATGCAGCAGAAGATGTATGCACATACACGAACAAAAAACAGACTAATCCGTACTCTACAATTTTACAGAGAATTGCATAGAACTGCTTGTAAACAAATTAAGCCACACCTTTCTTATCTGAATGTCTAAATTTCATTATGAAACAGAAAAACTGTCATTTTGCATCGTCAATGAGCCTAGACAGGCTTGGATAGTGAAATGATTTGATTAAAAAGGGAGAAACCATGCAAAGATAGATGGGCCATATTGTGTTCCACAAACTCATCAAGGAGACAAGTGTCTGACAGGGTTAGTGCAATGATGTCTTGTCATGTGCAACAATGGCCATGAACATAAGAAAGGCAGATGACATGCCTCATGCTCAAGGGGAAGTAAAGGAGTTGCTTAACCAGAATCGATAAAGATAATTTGGGCCAAAGATTAACTGCATGGTGATCTATGGTTGCCTCTAGATTGCATCTCTAATATTGTGATTATTGGCACCCGCTTATGTTGAATAGTGTCCAACTACCAGTTTCCCTTCCTAGCCAAAATTGATAATTAGTACGAAATCATAACCAAATACCCACAAAAGTATAATACACAGCACCTTTATCAGAGCTACTAAGCGATTTCAGGCTGTTCTTCAGTAGTTAAAAAATGTCTAGGCTTAGCTAAGTGATGTGATCATACATAGTTCAAGGACAACATGCCTGTTATCAAGCTTTCCATGTGGAGGTCTATTAAGCCCAATACTATATCATGCCTGTGAGTACTCTTAGGGACTCATAAGGACAAAATAATGGCTAGGAGATGGCATTGGAAATGAAATCTTCTTATCACAATCCCACAGAATATTCTCTATAAAACGCTCAAGTATGATAACAACAATTTCAATTGCATGTTAAGGCAAATGACACCTTCTTAGACTACAATAAGATACTCGAAAATTTCCCTTTCTAGTTAGTTTCTTGATTAGGATTTATTTAGCATTTCCTTCCTTTTCCGCTTCTCCAAATAGATTTCTTTATTATGTACTGAATTGTGCAGTTCTTACCATTCTCCTGCAATGATAGTGAAACTACTTCGTTACCAATATCACGTAGAAATCATGAAAAGGATACCAATTTGTTCAATAGCAAAACTGCTCAGCATCAAACTTCGAAGGTTGAATTCCTAAGTCTACTTAGATGGTTTTTGCATAAAAATCCAACTCAACAAGGGAAAAAAGTAGCTTACTAGAAACATCACAGGAGATGTTTCTTTTTACAACGCTTACAAAAGTCCAATACCCCATTCTTTTCCTAGATGGAAGCCCCAAAAACGCTTGTTCATAAACAAAATCTAGATTGACCAAACCATTGAGTCGAGAGAGGAGGAAAATAGAAAAGCGCAGATTACTACTACTGAAAAACACAACAAATGAAATTGACACGACTAAATTTTCAAGTTCATACAAAGCACAGAGATCCACAAACAAAAAGCAAAAAACATGCAGAGAAGGATAGAACTTTACCTGCCAAAGGTTGGCTCTTTCAGCCCAAAACTTAGAAGCAGAAGCCAAGAACTCTCCACCAAAACCTCCATCACTACCCTCCTCCTGCTGAACAACATAATGATGCTCATACTGCTGTTGCTGCTGTTGATGGCCATAAATAAATTTCAAGCTCTCCTCATTTCCGCCATTGAAACACTCACGATTGACAAACCCATCATCACCACCGCCACCTGACACCTCCCCTGCATCTTCCTCGTGTTCCTCCCTAAAACCACTTGCCCTCCTCGAAATCAACCCCATCATTTCCTCTCTCACACCAACCTCTCTCTCCAAATCTTGAACTCTAACACGCCACTCCTCTCTCTCTCTCTCGAAGTCCCCAACTTTAACTCTCAACGCCACCACCTCCTCAGTGGCAGCTTCGATCTGCTCAAGCAACCGCCTTTCCTCCGCCTGCCACGCATTCCGGTGACTGGCAAAGATCTCAACGACTCTGGCATTGGCCTTTGAGTCCTCTTTTCTTCTCGACTTCATTTGCTTTAGCTGTTCTTCTGCTTGTAGCAGTCTAAAGGCCAATTCTTTGTTCTGGTTCTGGAGGGTTGGCATCACTGAGAGTGAGTTTGTGGGCAATAATGCCAAGAACAGAGAGAAGCTTAGGCCTATGTATGTGGGTAAAAGCTCGTTTTCTTTCTCTCTGTCTTCTTCGACCTGTGTTTGCTCCTCGGTTTCGGCCATCTACTCGGAAATGGAGTTCTTCGAGTTCGCTGCAGATTACAGAAGATGTGCTTGGTCTTTTGTTATTTCTTTCCTATTCTTGAACTTTTCGGCTACTGCAATCAATAAATAATAGAAAAGTTATAATGGGATAAAGTAACAAAGATCTTTTGTGTAGTAATTTAACGAAATCTGGATTGCTCTAACAACCTCAAGCGTTTAAACTTATAAAAGTGATTGCAGCCATGATTGAAAGGTTAATGACAAAAAGGCGATCTTTTTAGGTACCACTTATGACGCATGTTGAAAACTTTATGCAAAGAAACTATGTTATATAACACATGGGATTTTGTAGAGAGTTAAAGGTTTAATTATTATAACAATAAAAATATTCAGTAAAAATTTCGCTCGCACGTAAAATTTAAAGAGGTTTAATAATACATATTTTTGTTTTTAATGAAAATATTTAATTTAAATTATTTATTTAAAAATTTACCGAAAAGTTAATCATAGGTTCTTCTCTTCGTCAAAACAATAAGGCTGTTATACTTATCATTAACACGAGAAAGTCAAAAAAGTAATAAGAAGAGAATGAAGAAAGAGTGAATCGTCGCATTGCTACGAACAGTAGGTGTCACTATTGTGGACATGAAGAATCTACCTTTCACACCATTAGAGATTGTCTGAGAGTTAAAGTCTTCTGAGAAAAATTCCCCCTGGCGATAGTGGATACAGACTTCTATTTACAGGATGAGGTGTGGTGGGTAAAATCTAATCTTACTAAGCACCACCAAATGCAGCAATTCAACTGGTTTTCTATCTTTGGAATAGTCTGTTGGTTTCTATGGTACTGGTGAAATAAAAGTGTTTTTAACCCTGGTTTCGTTTGGCCGAAAGCAGGTGACAGAACCGTCCTGGAGTACGTAACATGGATAGAAAGGGCTCGGGTAGCGAAAAGTTGTGTGCTCTCAACCCAAGGTCTCCCCATGGGTAGGCTAGTTGAGTGGACCAAACCACCTGATGACTGAGTTAAATTAAACACTAATGGGACAGTAAAACAAGGTAGCAACATCACTACTGCTGGGTGAATACTGCGAGACTGATATGGTCAGTGGTGCGGCGGGTTTATACAGCACATTGCACGAGGAACCTCGCTCATTGAGAAACTCTTAAGAGTCTAATCGGGTCTCACTCTAGCCTGGACACTAAGCTATTGACGAATTATTGTCGAAATGGATTCTCTCGAAGTTATAAACATTTTGTCTTCATCCAATACAGTTTTATCTTATGAATAACTTTTGGTGACAGGTATCTGAGAACTACTGCAAAGACCCTGGGAGGTGCAGCTGCAGCATGTTCATCATGAAGGGAATCAGTGTGCGGACCACCTAGTCTTAATCGTAGCCCTAGTCAGTCCAAGATTGCATATTCTCCAGGAGCCCCTGATAATAGTTTTGGATCTAATTCACCGAGACAAGCAAGACGCGCTGTACCGCTGCAATATGCACTAGCTAGCTTGTAATTTTTTAGTTTTCTTTTCCTTTGTAAAAAAAAAGAGAACGAAGAAGAAGAAAAAAAATAACTTTTTAATGTTAAAAAATACTAACTTAATCTTATTACCATATTTAAAATTTAATTAGGTTATTAATTTTTAACATTAATTAATTAATATTGTGCATAGTTACCTCCAAATACTTAAAAAATAAATAATATAAATTAGAGATAATGTTTGGGTAAAAGAAATAATACAAATGGAAGACGACAAAAATAATATTTAGGGCAGGGATGAAACAAGGAGACAAAAAAATGTTTCAATGATCCGTTCCGAAGTTGAAAGTTCAAATTGCGATTGGCACACAAAACAAAGGTTAGAACAAAACGAACTCCCTCCTCCTCACTGCAACTCTCTTCTCTCTTCTCCTCAGTACCCATTTCTCTAAAACCCTTCTTCTCTAAGTAACTGTCTTCAGGTTTTTCTCTCAAATTCATCCATTTCCCTTTGTTTCTATTCGGACATTTAGTTGCTCCTTTTAATGGTTTTCCTACACCGTCCTATATTTCTTGTTTTTTTCGATTAATGTAGCTTGCTAAAGCTCGTTCCTTTTATGTTTTGCAGCTTAGGAAATGTCCTGAACGTTGAAATCCCTGATGGATTGTGAATGATTTATGAGATCTGAACTTGTAATTTTTCTGGGTCTTTTTCAATTTGAAGTCTTGAACTGCTAGTATGTTAGAACGGTGCTTCCCCAATTTTCTAATTTTTTCTCTTGTCTAATTTTACACAGGTGAATTTCCGTCCTAGTGATGTCCCTTCTTAGTAGATTTTTTTATAGAAGGCCTCCAGATGGGTTGCTTGAATTTGTTGATAGAGTATACGGTAATAACATGAATTTTCATTTTGATCTTTGAGAATTGACTTTTCTGCTATCTTTGTATAGCGGTGTGATATAAGCTTTTGTATGTTTAATGTATGCAGTTTTTGATTCCTGTTTCTCCACTGAAGTTCTACCCGATGAAATATACCAACTGTATCTACATGAAATCGTAATTGAGCTGCATGAAGCATTTCCTGATTCATCATTTCTAGCTTTCAACTTCCGTGAGGGTGAGAATCCGAGCCAGTTTGCGCGGGTATTATGCCAATACGATGTAACCGTCATGGACTACCCAAGGCAGTATGAGGGTTGCCCGCTTCTACCATTGTCTTTGATTCAACATTTTCTTCGTGTTTGTGAGAGTTGGCTTTACTCTGGGAATCATCAGAACGTCATTCTTCTCCATTGTGAGAGAGGTGGTTGGCCTCTATTGGCCTTTCTTTTAGCTAGTTTCTTGATTTTTAGGAAGTTGCATAGTGGTGAAAGAAGAACTCTTGAGATTGTACATCGAGAAGCTTCCAAAGGGTTCTTGCAGCTCTTGTCTCCTCTTAATCCTTTCCCATCTCAGCTTCGATATCTTCAGTATGTAGCTAGAAGAAATATATCCCCAGAATGGCCACCTCCTGAACGAGCTCTTTCCTTAGACTGTGTCATTCTTCGTTCAATTCCAAGTTTTGACTCTGAAAATGGGTGTCGGCCAATAATCCGCATATTTGGTAGGAATCTCCATTCTAAGGGTGGGCTTTCAACTCAGATGCTCTTTTCTATGTCGAAGAAGAAGAAAGCTGCCATTCGGCATTATCGCCAGGTAAGAGTCCTTGCATCTTTATCACTTTATCTGGAAGATACATCAGTTTGATATGAACAAAGATGGCATTCTTTTGACAGGAAGATTGTGATGTGATTAAGATTGACATACAGTGTTTGGTGCAAGGGGATGTTGTGTTAGAGTGTGTGCATTTCGATTTGGATTCAGAAAGGGAAATTATGATGTTCCGCGTAATGTTTAATACTGCATTTATACGATCCAACATATTGATGCTTAATTCTGAGAATTTAGACATTCTTTGGGATTCAAAGGAACGATATCCAAAAGGCTTCAGGGCAGAGGTGAACATTTCACTCATTATCTTTCTTTCACTGCTTGTTAGATATAGATTTACAATCCATCAAATAAATTGAAGTTTTAACTTCAGGTGTTATTTGGGGAGCTTGAAAGCGCTTCCCCTCCAAAAGCTCCAACGACAATGTTAAATGGTGAGGAGAAAGGTGGGCTGCCCATGGAAGCCTTCTCTAGGGTTCAGGAGCTTTTCAATGCGGTTGAGTGGGTTGATAATAATGATGATGCAGCTGCCTTATGGTTACTTAAACAGCTTTCTGTCTTAACTGACACGAAAGAGTGGTCAAGATTGCAAGGAAAAGGGGGCTCATATGTATCACCTATTGATTCTGAAGAGGAAACATATGCATCTAGCACAGCAGATAGCTCTGATGAAGCATTTGATATTTTTTCAAAGTCTTCAACAGAATCAAAAAAATCACTGAAACCAAGTGTTGTTGATTTGATTCCCTTAGCTACTGAACCTGAAATACCACTTGATAAAATTTCTTCAGAACTTCCAGATCAACTATTATTAGAAACTGATCCATCTGCTTTCCATCAACAACTAGCAGTTCCAAGCGAAGGAACTCCATGTTCATCATCTCTTCAACTGCTGCCTTCATCATCGCCTGCCGTTCCAATTCCTTCATCCACACATTCACCACCACCTCCTGCTCCATGCCCTTTGTCTAGCAAAATCCCTTCAACCATTTCTGCACGAGTAGCTCCACCTCTGCCTCCACCTCCACCACCTTTCTGTCTCCCAATTGCGTCCATCCAAGATTTTAATACATCTCAAACCAACGGTATTTCACCACAAACCCCTTCTCCACCACTCCCTCCTAAATTCAGCGGCAAAGATGCATCTTCATCACTTTCAAATAGCATTGAAGGTTCACCGTCATTGCCGCCGCCGCCGCCTCCTCCTCCTCCTCTCCCCAACAAAGATCAGAACCGACCATCTCCAGCTGTGAGTAAAGCACCACCTTCACCTCCTCCTCCTCCAGCCGGAGTAGCTCCATCACTTTGTCCTACATCCACTTCTAAACAACCACCACGATCACCGCCCCCACCTCCGCCTCCACCTCCGCCCAAGCCAGCATCAAGTGTTGGAGGCACCCAACAACATCAGCAGAACAATTCAGACCGTGGTCGCGGACGTGGGAGAGTATGGCCAAGTGGTCGTGGGAGAGATGTGAGAGGTGGGAGGCAAGGATTCTCCGTCCACCAACGACCACCACAACAATTGAACGGACATTCCCTACAAAACACATTCATAGCATCAAACGCTAAACCTCCTGATACATCTCATCACACTGTTCTAAACCGCAACTTTGATGCTTCTGGATTTAACCAAGGTAATGACCTAGGTTCTGTCAACGTTCGCGGACCCGCCAATGGTTCTTCCCCAAACAATCAAAAGCGAAAATTCCAAGGCTCCAGACAACCACAACAGGAACGTAAGAAGGCTGGGCCCATCACAGTACCATCTACTCCAAGCTTTGGAGCTGATCTTCTCGTTCAACCTCCAGGTACGGCGAAGACTTCAACGAATTCGCCTACAGGTAATAAAGTTGCAGTGCGAAATACCAGAAGCCTTGGACTGGTACAACACGGGGACAATCCGCAATACTCGTCTTCTGATAGTGACGCCAATGAAGATGCTTCTGAAGATGAAGAAGCCATGTTTGCATCGTTTGGATCGGCTTTGACCTTTGAGCATAATGGAACAGTCATGTCTCTCAACTCTGCGTCCGATCTAGCCGCGTGGCGAAGCGAGAGAAAGAAGAAGTGGCCTACGAGAGAACGCATGGCAGCCAAATTGGAAGAAAAGAAACGACTGGGCGAACTTCGAAATTCGATGATTGTAGAATCTTTGATGAAATTACGATCAAGCGCAGGTCGAAAACTTGCTAATGTAAGTGGAACTCAAGTCGGAAATGAGGAGAAAGCTCCAATGCTGGATTTGGCCCCTGTTCCATCAGAACCTGGCTATTCCGTGGCAGATGGCTCTTCGGTCTCTCAAACGGACAAGTTCAAAGATGATCGTGAAGATCTACCAGAATCGGACTCAAGCAACGATGAAGCACCGGAAGAGCATAAATCCAAGCTAGACCCTGTCAAGAAGGGACCAACACCTATATGCAAATACTTTGCAGCAAGCGGACAATGTAGAGACGGAAACGCATGTATCTTCAGACACGTCGATCCTCCGAGGCTCACCCCAAATTTTACTGGCCAACCCAGAACTCGTCTACACCGTACTCGACAAGCGCATGCAAAAGTTGATGCTGGAAGACCCAACATACACCAGCGACTTATTGAGAAGGATATGGGCGAAGAAGATTCTCTCGCGCTACAAGTTATCATACGTCTCGGCGAGTCTGGTTTCTTTAGCAATGTACTAACTTGATGAGATGGAATGGATG
>JANVCQ010000001.1:17363925-17374435 GCA_025531925.1 Erythroxylum plowmanianum
GTCCCTCCGCCTCCGCCTCCGCCTCCCCCTTCTTCAGGACCTGTGCGGATAGGTTCAGTCCCACCACCACCCCCTCCCCCATCTTCAGCATCTGCAGTGCCAAGATCGGTTCCGCCACCTCCACCACCAGCTCCTAAGGCCCCTGCTACTCCTCATCCACTGCCAAGTCGTGGTATGGTGCCTGGTCCAGCGCAACCACTTGAAGAAAAAGTTTCAAATGTGCCACCTCCTCCACCTCCGTCTGCAGGTCGGGGAAAAGCTTCCTTAGGGACAAGCAGTCAAGTGAGAGGTCGAGGTGTCAGTGGGACAGCTGTTGGGCCTAAGAAAGCCACTTTAAAGCCCTTACATTGGGTAAAAGTTACACGTGCAATGCAAGGGAGTTTATGGGCTGATTCTCAAAAACAAGAAAATCAATCAAGGTGTAAATTTCAAGTATCAGCATTGCATTGTGTGCAGGATAGCTTAGTTCAGAGCATGAACATCACTTATGCAAAATTTATTTTAAATCCAGAATTCACTTAAAAATGTTATGTTTACAATGCCATAGATGATGTAATGGTTTGCTGGTTTTGTGGTTGGTCATAGATGATGTAATATTGAAAGCATTCACCTGCTACTAGTTGTGCAGAATAGCTTTGCAGAAACCCTCCTGTTTAAAATACTGATTGCTCTTATACTGTACATCTATAACATGTGTTCTGTTTGTTTATTATCCTGGTTACTTCATGTCAGCTTTTAATAGATTTTTAATGCATCTTTGATAGTGCACCTGAAATTGATATATCAGAGCTTGAAAGTTTGTTCTCAGCAGCTTCTGCTGCTGATGGAGGTAGCAGTAATAAAGTTGGAGGTCGACGTGGCTCCAATGTCAACAAACTGGAAAAAGTGCAATTGGTAAGGTGCTTTAAGAACTTATACATTTTTGACAAGATTAATTCTGATTTTCATTCATAGCTGGTACTTTTAGATATTATTAGAGAATTCAGGAATAAATACAACTGTTCTTCTGTTCTTGAAAGTCTGGAACATATTTTTTTGTTAGCTAAAGTCAGTCATCGTGCTTTATTCTGCAGATTGACCTACGTCGAGCTTATAATTGTGAGATAATGCTCTCAAAAATAAAAGTGCCTTTGCCTGACATGATTGTAAGTCAATCTTTCATCTACCTTGTTACATCTGTTTAACCTTTTAGATCTTAGACTCATATCTTCCTTTTAAGAATATCAAATTTTTGGTTATGTAGTTTTTGCTGTCATATTTCTATGAATCCACCTAGTTTACAGGCGTTGTGTGGTCTAGAAAGGTAGTACATGCCAAAGTAGAGTGCAATCAGATTATATTAATTCTACTTGATAAGAGCACCCGGTAGAAAAACCAAGCTAAAGGCCGCAGTTTTGTAAAACCACATGGAAAACAAGATTAAAAAACGGATGATAATATTTAGCTGTTTAATTTTGATGGACGTCTTGTTATATCCTCCTGAATCTTTTTTAACTTCTTAAGTTGGATGCTATGTTAATTTAAAAAATTGGGGGTAAATTGGTCTGCTGGAAAGAAGCTCGGCGAAAGTCAATGCTAGAGGTCAATCTGCAATGCGTATTCTTTTCAATGTTGTTGATTGGCATACTGCAGCTATTTATTAGTTAATTTATAAATACAAATACTAATAGATAGCGAGGAAACCTATGGATTTTTGCAAAATGATTTTCCTCTCTCATGGTTCTTTTTCTAAAGCATCTTTATTTGCTGTAATTAACTAATTGGGTTGAGACGATACAGATTGATTCATTATTTCCAATTTATCTAATATTTGAAATTCTAGACCTGAATGTAAGGTATGTAATTGGATTCAATGGAGGATCTTGAGAGTGCTAAGAAGCTGAAATAAAAATTCTATTGATGATAGCACTATGGGGAAAGTTGAGAAAGAAAAAAGAGCTCTGATTTACAATATTAATTTCATAGATAGGAGGAGATGAAAATAAAACTTAAGAAAACTAGGCAGGTTAAGAAGAACACATGTGAGAAGTGAGGGAAGGGACGATATAAAGTTAGAAAGTAAAAGATAATGTAATTGGCACTTGGAATAAGGTACTTGCTTTTCATGTATAATTTTCATATATCAACCATAATCATATACCACAAATTGGATATCTGTCTCAAAATTATGCATTAAATCTAAATTCTTGTATTTCTGTTCATTAGTTGGTTCAGTTGTTATCTTTTTCAAGGTTCCCAATATAACAGGGCTTCCATTCTAATCTTCAGTAAGCCTGTGTACTGGTCAGGATAATTTTCCATGTGCAAAATAAAACAAAACTCTTAAGTCCGAGGCTTACATTTCATTTTTGTCTCTTACTTACTATTTTAGAGATGTTTATCTTTGTTTGTTCTGTTAATCTAAGTTGTGTGACCTTTAGGACTTCTGAATTCCTCTTTTTGGACATGTAAAAATGATTTTGCTAATGTTCTTATCTGCAGAATGCAGTTCTGGCTTTGGATTCTTCAGCCTTAGACATAGACCAGGTGGAGAATCTGATCAAATTCTGTCCCACTAAGGAAGAAATAGAAAAGCTGAAGGTAGATGATTTTTCTTCTAATTTTACTGAAGGATGGATTTGCTTGCATGTGAATAGGTGTGGCTGGAGACTCTATTTATACTTGCCATGTTTGGCTTCTTTTAATATTTTTCTTTTCTTGTGTGCTTTTTTTCAAGTTCTCATCATATTCAATTGCAGAGAAGGGAATTTAATCTTAACTTACTTTTTTGGAGAGAACTTGATTGAATTATCTTTCGTCTGCTATTGGGTTGTGTTTATAATCTGGTTAAAGGAAACTTGATTTGAACTACCTTTAGGTCCCTGTGTAACTAAGGAAGGTGTTGTAAAATGCTAATATAACCATAAAATAAAAGTTCTATGTTTCTCATGCAAATTCCAACTTTTTAAAGGATAAACCATTACCAATTTGATAGTGATTATTTTGAGCAATCAAAAGGTTTAACATGCGGGACTCAGCCTGTGGTTAAAGCATGGTTCTTTTTTTTTATCTGGCTTTATTCCACACTTAGACAAATGTTAACTATTTAATTTGTTGTCTTTTACAGAACTATAATGGTGACAAGGAAATGCTTGGAAAGTGTGAACAGGTTAATTTTGATTCTATGAACTTCAATGCTTAGAAGCTTATAATTTGGTTGCTAATGGACAGTACATCTCTTCAGTTTTTCCTTGAGCTGATGAAGGTTCCAAGAGTAGAAGCTAAACTACGAGTATTTGCTTTTAGAATCACGTTTTCTAGTCAGGTATTGCTCTATATTGTCACACATATGACTTGGCATTCGATTATTTTTAAATAACTTGTTATTTTACCTTTCTTCAGGTTGATGATTTAAGAAGGAACCTCAATACAATCAATGATGCTACAAGAGAGGTGTGATTAAAGTTAATTGTTGCATAGACATATTACTGAATATGGAACTTTCTTTGCTTCAAAATTCTCATATGTTTCAGGTAAAGGAATCTGGAAAATTGCGTCAAATAATGCAAACAATATTAACTTTGGGAAATGCTTTGAATCAAGGGACAGCTAGAGGTATCACTTCAGCAACTCTAGATTAAATTTCTTTTTACTTCAAAAAAATTTCCTTATTTTGTCTTGCTTGTAACAGCTTCCTTGCATTTGTTTTATTTATTTTTCAGGATCTGCTGTAGGATTTAAATTAGACAGCCTTCTTAAATTATCTGATACTCGGGCAAGGAACAACAAAATGACTTTAATGCACTATTTATGCAAGGTAGATATTACTTATATGTTATGATTTACATTTTGGTTTTTGTGGAGAAGAATTGCTGTTTTCATGAAGGCTTTGTTGTCAACTATAATAGTTAAAACTGGTGAGTTTTTGAATAACTGTTTTGATGGCCTTACAATGCCTTATTGCTTTGGAACAACAACAACAACAACACCTAGTAGAATTCCTGCTGATACGTGGGGTCTAGGAAGGTCCAGTAGTATGCAGCTTTACCCCTAATTAGTAGGGAGACAATGCTTTACTACTTTGGATAAAAAAAAAAATTCTTGAAAATTCATTGTGAATATATCTTGGCCTTCCAATGATGTATATACTTGCAAGTTGCAACAGCTAAAATCTTCTATTTCTACATTCTGTTTACGATTGGGGAAAGATGTTAACTTCCCCTTTATCTTCTCCTTAATTCTTTTAAGATGGTGTTTGGGAGATTGATTACCGGTATAAAAATTCTTGAAAGTGGAACATTATTTGATGACATGTTTAATCGTTTCTCGATTAATTTTTTTTTCACTCAAATTCCTGATAACATAAAAAGTATCTGTTTTGCTTCTAATACTTTTCCCATGACTGAAAACATATCCTAAATTTTTTTGGTCATAAAACTCAGCCTGGCTAGTTTTCTATATCGTTTGGGGTTTTGATGTAGTTTTCTTGGATTTCTCAATACTGTGTTCTTTTTGTTTTGTTACAAATTCTTCTTTACCTTTTTGCTGAAAGTATGGACTCAACTCCCATCTTAATTTTTAATTTTCCTTGGCCTGGTGTATAGACCACTATTAAATGGTAATATGTGACTGAAAATTACTTAGTCTGGAGGCAAACTCATTGCAGATGCTTAATTTTCCAGACAGATCAGAATTGTTTTGATCTAGCTGCATTTCATAATGTCTGATGTGTCCATTTTCCAGTGTCAAATATTTCCCTTTTGTGGTTGACCTTCTTGGAATGTTCTCAACTCTTTGTGTTTGTTTTCAACTAGCTACTTAGTGAGAAAATGCCAGAGTTGCTAGATTTTGGTAAGGACCTGCTTCACCTAGAAGCTGCTTCAAAGGTATGCTCAACAGTTGCTTTCAGTTCTTCATTTGCTTGATGTTACTTGTTGATAGCTCATCTTACTGACAATTTTTTGTGTGTGCTTGTCTCCATCTTTAAATGAATAGATTCAATTGAAAACTCTGGCTGAAGAAATGCAAGCTGTCAGTAAAGGCCTCGAAAAGGTGGAACAAGAACTCACTGCTTCAGAAAATGATGGTGATATTTCTACGGGCTTCCAGAAGGTGAGAATATTTGAGATTTGTTTGGAAGATTATTCATAACAAATGAATTAAATGAAACGAAACTTATAAATTGAAAGATTTAGAGAGTACATAGGACCAACCTTTTATATAGAAGATAATGCAGAAGTCTGAATTAGGGCTATCCTAGAAAAGCCATACACATGCTTCATTCTTGCATTGCAAAATTGTTTCTTATCAAATTATGCAAATGACACACTAAAGACTTTGAGGAAGAGAAGTTGCTTTTAAGCTCCCACTCTGATGTGCATGGGAAGATGAGTTTCCTCATTCTCTTCTGAACCTTTATTTTGTTTTCCCTTCTAATTGGCTTGGGTTCATATCCTGTGGTCCAAATAGTATCAACTAACAAGATTAGAGGCAGTCGACATCTGGCTGTCTGAACAACTAAGATCACCAATGTAATTCGGTGTTTTTTTTTATTTTACTTTTGAAAGTTGAAATTGCAGCACTATGTTAAGCTACATATAATGAAATAGAAGATGAGTGGTATTGATAGCAGAATAGGAGGTCTTACAGCGTCATTGACAGCATTTGAGAGGCTAGTTCTCTCGTAGTCCTACCCAAACATGGAAATTCCACACAAAGCTCATGAACCCACCACAGCCTTCTATGTTCTCTATATAACTCGTACCTCCCTTGTAACTACCTTGCCATATCAGTCAGCATATTCCTACTAACACATCACAGCACGCTCTAAACAGGACCACACACATAGAAGCAATTGTTAAAATCAGTCTAGGCCATATCTTCATCTTGATTGAGCCTCCTAGAGCTGTGATATGGTCCTGAGCATAGGATCTAGTCACGGGATGATCCACCAGGGAATCCTCTTGATATCCCTTGTTGGAGTTCTTCCCTTATTTAGAAGACCCTATGTTTCTATGCAAGAGGGAGACCTGTCCGTGACGTCGTCTTGTCCTCCAAGCAATATTTCTCTGATAATTTGTCTGATGCTTTATTCATAAATAACGTAGCCTTATATAGAGGCTGGTTACATCAGTAGGACAAGACTTGTAACAAGAATAGACCTACTAGTTTATTTAGGATAAGACTTCTAACAAGAATAGACCTACTAGTTTATTTATGATAAAATTTCTAACAAGACCTACTAGTTATGATACTAAATATTTAAATAGACTGCTTTTAAGGTAAGATCTCCTATTTTAAAGGAATGTTGTAAATCTCCTATCAAGCTGCCTTCTTCCTCCTTCTATAAACATATTTAACTGGAGGCTTATGACATTTTCTTTGTCTCTCTCTCTCTCTCTCTCTCTAATAGATGTTCACTTTTGCAAGAACAATTATCCATCTCAAATGTTTATCCAATATTCACCTAAACTCTCACTGTATTCTTAAGCTATTTTGTCAGGATATATTTCGGATGAGTTTGGCATGCCTTATGTTGATTTTGATGCTTGAAGAAACCTATTGACTTGAAAATTTTGAACTTTTTGCTATTTGAAATCCATGTATGCTAATGTGTCAGGAAATGGTTCAGTATAATGAGTCTTGACATGGCCGTAAATAGTTTCAAAATTTCTGAAACTTGTTTGGACAGAACCCAAGAATCATGTTCTGGAACCAAATTTGAGATTGGTAGGGAAAGGTGGTGGGAGAGGGCTGCCTCTCCTATTCCAGAATCTGTGACCCAATATTTATGGATTAGTATTTGTAGATAACATGATTGCGCTTGAGTTTTGACATTACTTGTTTCTTCACTTCTAATCGAGTTTGTATGGAGTGAACTACTTGGTCATTTTTCCTCCACTAGTATTTAGCTATGTATAAAAAAACTTGTGTAGTTGAGCCCTCGAACAAATTGGTCATCTGAAACATGAACACTTCTCCAGGTATTGAAGAATTTCCTTGATACGGCTGAAGCTGAAGTAAGGTCACTTATTTCCTTGTACTCTGAAGTGGTGAGTTTTGTGTGTTTAAAATTGTTTATGACTGCTTTGCACACTTCATCACTGGTTTTGGTGCTTAACTCACGTGGTACTATTGTTCAGGGAAGAAGTGCAGATTCATTATCCCAGTACTTTGGAGAAGATCCAGCTCGTTGTCCTTTTGAACAAGGTTTAGTTGCAAACTTATCATCCTTTCTTGCAACTACATTGATTCAATTGTTCTAGATATTGTTTACTCTGGTTATTTTTACAGCTCCATGGAATTAGGTTTGTTCTTTTGGTAAATGGGTTTTGATTTATTAGTTTCTTACTGATCCTTTTATTGTGTTAGAGAAAAGTTAGATGCCTGGTTATGAGATACTTGTCTGCTAATATAAACTTGAATTGACTTTTAGTTCTGGAAGCTCAGAAAGAAGGGTTTCATCATTATTTCAAAATAATTGATGCACTTCTATTCCAATTACTGATATTTCTGCTGCGTTTCTACTTTGCAGTCACACAGATATTGGTTGTCTTTGTTAAGATGTTCAATAAGTCACGAGAAGAGAATGAGAGACAGGCTGACGCTGAAAAGAAGAAATTGGAGAAGGAAGCTATGAAAGAACGCGCAGCGTGTAATCTGCCCTTGAAGAAAGATGTTGCAGATTGTGACAAGGCTAAAGGTTTACAGCTTCTGAAACATGTAACCTAAGCATATTCTGTGGCAGAGCTACCCAAAAAAGACTTGCACATATTTGGCAGTAAGTGAGACTCTTGGATGTTTGTCATGTTCCTCCCTAGTCAGCAAGATGGTAATTTGGTCAGATGCAACCAGCAATGGTTTGGTTTAGTGCTTTGCGTAGAACCAGCAATTTCAGGCAAGCTGAGCTCTCCCGGAGATGGCAATGGAAACACGAATTGCTGCAAGTAATGATTTAAATGTATAGGCTGCAGGTACTTAAAAAAAAAAAGTTATAGATACTACACTACAGGAAATGTGTAATAGCATCTGTTCTGTATATTGATAACATTCCTACACTATTTCACGATAGTATCAGATTACATTGACCAATATCACAATCTTAGTTGCTCTTCCAAGTTCACCTCTAGTAATGAATCTTCTTGTTCGATATCTCTATATAAATGTGGCTTATTAATTCAGATCCCAGTGGAGCCTCAACCACATCCAACAGTGACACTAACAACATTGTACAAAATATCAAGGAACCTCAGATAACTCCTCTTTGATGGAACTCTAGACCTATTGATTTACTATACACTAATCAGGAAAGCAGTATTTTACGTAGAATACTGTTGGACAAGCCTTTCACTTTTCTCATTTATTTCCGTTTTTGCTTTAAACCCATATATATGGTTTCTTGATTAGCGTATCTTGTGTTCAAGTTTGATCATCCATCCAAGTTTATGGTTTGGACATAGGCAGTCTCAGCTGAGTCTCGTTAGTATGAAAATGTCAATGATCATCAACCAAAGACATAGTCAACCTATTGTTTTCAAGACAGAGAGCTGATTGAGCACATGAATGATGAGGAAATAAATAGACGCAACTTCAAACAACTCAATAAAATTTTCACTTACGTGGCTGATTCGGAAACTACTTCTGTAGCAACTTCAATATGAAACTTGGGAACTACACAAATGCTTGGTTTGGACTTTGGGGTGTGTCAAATAAGGCGTCTGAGGCTCCTTTATTTATGTAGAGAGACAGGCTTAGACTTAGACTTAGACTTAGCTTTTCAATTCAAATTAAAATACGCGCATTGACAAATCAAAGTCTCCTTAAACCTTAATATATATATCAAGCAGGGGAGAGGAGGACAGTGCCTTATTCCTCAACAGACACAAACAACCTGAAAATGAGTCGTACCAGTTCAGCAACAAAACTATTCTCAAGCCTTCTTATTCAATCCAAACATGGCCACCGCCTCCTCCCATCTTCACCCGCTTCCTTTGCAGGAGTCAGGAATTGGAGTGCCTCTGCAACTCCTCCTGCTAAAGAGGAGAACCCAAGTAATAAGCCGGTAGTGAGTTATTGGGGTGTTGCTCCCCCTAAGCTTACTAAGGAAGATGGTTCTGCTTGGAAGTGGAACTGCTTCAGGGTATGTATTATATTTTCATGCTCACTCCAGATTTATTGCCTTCCATTCTCTGGTTATGTCAGTGTAGTAACAGAAAATCAAAATCGAAACTTTGCAGCCATGGGAGAGCTACAAGCCTGACCTTTCAATTGACGTGAAGAAGCATCATAAAGCTGACACCTTAATGGACAAAGGCGCTTACTGGACAGTTCAAACTCTCAAGTACCCCACTTATTTATTTTTTCAGGTATCTATTTTTCTTCATCCAATCTGAGTAACAGTAACAGGAACAGGAACAGGACCCTTCATCTCATTAAAAATGTTTAATTGAATTGCAGAGACGTCACATGTGCCACGCCATGCTACTAGAGACAATAGCGGCGGTTCCAGGCATGGTGGGAGGGATGTTATTGCACTGCAAATCATTGAGGAGGTTCGAGCAAAGCGGTGGGTGGATAAAGGCACTGTTGGAGGAAGCCGAGAACGAGAGGATGCATCTGATGACCTTCATTGAATTGGCTAAACCCAAGTGGTACGAGCGTGCTCTTGTGTTCGCTGTCCAAGGCGTGTTCTTCAACGCTTATTTTCTGGCATATTTGGCCTCTCCAAAGCTCGCCCACCGCATTGTTGGTTACCTTGAAGAAGAAGCCGTCAACTCCTACACCGAGTTCCTCAAGGACTTGGACAATGGCAGCTTCGAGAACGTCCCAGCTCCTGCTATCGCCATTGATTATTGGCGTATGCCTCCTGACTCCACACTTCGTGATGTTGTGATGGTGATTAGAGCTGATGAGGCACATCATCGAGACCTTAATCATTATGCATCGGTAAGAATATTATTCAACCAAGTTGCATATAAATTATATATGTTCATCGGATAACATTTCCTTTTATTTTATTAACCTACAGGACATTCAATGTCAAGGATTAGAGTTGAAGGATTCACCTGCTCCAATTGGATATCACTAAATAACAGCCACTACTCCATATGTTCAGGAACGCACATGACAGGGTTGATTCTTATAATAGTGTGAATATAATTCAATCTGTAGATATAAAAATTGCATTGTTATGTTGTAATTGAATAAGAAGACACTATCGTTTGTTGCTCGTGAAGTTCCTATCTTGTTATTTGCATTCATATAAAATCAAGTAAGGCTTTGAAAAAATACCAACTGAAACAATCCCAGGAAAAACTAGGGGGGGCTTGGTTCATAGAGGACAATGAGAATAGGAATGGGAATGAATATAGTGAGAAATGGGAATGAATATAATCATTATAATTATGATGGTTGGTTACGATGAAGGAATGATTACCATTACCATTGATGGTGACTGGTTTGTTAAAAATGTTAAGAAATAAAAATTTGTTAAATTTTTGTTTTATATCAAATTTTAAATATATTTTAAATG
>JANVCQ010000001.1:17391086-17403528 GCA_025531925.1 Erythroxylum plowmanianum
TCTTTATTTCTTGATTTTCAACTTAATTTCAATCAACTCATCCACTTTTGAATATTTCTTATTTTCACTCAAAAATCAGGGTCCAATAGTTTGCTTCCCCATTTACAACTGTCCTCTTTTATTCTTAATAGTACAATAATCTCTTATGATTGGGAGTGTCTTTTACGATTGGGAGAGTTACCATCTCCTGTGATTGGAGAGTCATTGTCTCCTGCGATTAGGAGTGTCATTGTCACACATTTTTTTAGGTGAGCTAACCCTAGGTTAATGTGTTTGAAACATAATCCAATGTTATTGAACGTGGTTGTTTGATCTTTCTTTGATTTTCTTATTATTCTATGCAATTTCAACCAGTTCCAACACTTTCCAATAATCTAGTTTGTTCCTTCATATCAAAGTGTCCATAGTAGAGGTAGAGACATAATCACTTCTCTTTTTTCCAGTTCTGACATCTACTTATAACAATTGAATCATTGTGAGCAACTCTTGCAATTTTAGCTAAATTCGCTCTTGCAATCATTATGAGCTTACTTCATCTTTTAGTTAAACCCATTTGTGAGTGGATTTTGTAGTTTTGTACAAACATGATGAAACTAGAGAAAGCATAAATTCATTTATTATCTAAGTAAGAAGTTCAATGAATGTGAATCAAGATATTTATTCATTGAATGATCTTGCTATGTTCTAGTATACACTATGAGAAGATTGAGGCTTATCCCAAGGATATATCCATTCTAATATATATATATTTTAAAATCCATCATCTTTATAACTCAAAATTAGGTTAAACGAAGGGTGTTATCAATGATGATTGTAAGGCTTTTAGGTTTGAATTCATTGATCAGAATGCATGATGTTGCAACATCTACCCAACATCATCCTTACATAGCATGGTTTCATAGCCAAAGTTTTTAATATAGGAAATTGATTTTATTAGTCCAATTAATCCACTTACATCAAATGGTTGTACATTCATTTTATTTGGTATTGATTATTTTACCATGTGTATCAACGTAGCTTTACACTCCCAAGTCATGCAAAAAGTTGCCTAATAAGATTATCCTATTGGTTAATTGGAAAATTTAGCCTGTAACTATAGTATTGGTTTGTTTTCTAAGCCTATCCATTGTTTGTCATAAGCTATTATTTTATTTGTAGCCTTCCATTAAGTATTGTAGTAGTTATATGAATATATGTTAATCATACTTGCCATTGTGTGTATTACAAGAAAAGGATGCAAGTAAAATATATGTGGCTTTTATTTTAACTACATCTAGTATATACTTGACATAGGAAGAGTGTAAACCTGTTGTTAATGGATTCAAAAATGCAATTTATTGTTGTTTCAACAGTTTAGAAAAAGCTAAAAAGAAATAATTTTAATTTTGCCAAGAGAAGGAATTATGTTCACTGGTAAAATGAGAATAGTAATTTTTGTTATTATAATTAGTATATAATATGGATATTGTTATCTTGAGTAATTTTTTTTTATAGATTTCCTATATTGATTATCCCAATTGTAATAATAAGATGAAGCTATGGATATCAAATGTTAAGCTTAATATTGGTCAATATTTTTATCAATGTAATAATACAGATGCGAGTATTGACCTTATTTTTGCATTAACGCATTATGATTATTTCAATTTAGCTTATATGATATTAATGTTATAGAACTGAATAATGATCATTTAAATTGTAGGAGTCTTGTAAGTATGTAGCCTTGGTAAAAGAGTTGAGGTTTTGTTATTGTAAAAAAATTTTATCAGATATCTTCTATACATTGTGTTAAGATTTTTATCCACAATATACATTGTTGATGTAAGTTTGATATTATGTTTTTACTTTTATTTTGTAGGTTCCATGTGACTATATACATAGGCATATGATGCTTTTTAATATGAACCTATAATGTAGCAATATGTGAAAGAGTAAAACATAATAGGAAGGAATTACATATGATAGACCCCTGTTATGTACATGATTTGTTCTCATTGTATCTGATTATGAGAGATCACTTATTGTTGCTTAATCATGTGATGGTCCTAGTTCTTATATTCTTAGTCTTTTGCCTAAGCTCACTGCGAACATAGGAAAATTGTAATAGTTGAAACATGTTACTTTTGTACATTTAAGTTGGTATTATCAATATTTAATAGGCTTTGATTTTTGTAGCTATATTTTTTAGTTTGTGTCATTATTTGCTTATTGACGCACTGGTAAGCTAATCTACCAATAAGGAAATCATGGCTCCTAAAAGAGAAAAAAATCTTTTATAATGAAAAACACATAAGAGATCTTCATTAAGCTGGACATATAATGTGTGGCAACTGAGAGTGTCTAATATTCTATGCAGCCAAAACAATCAAGCATCTCTATCCATATCCAAAACAATTATCTAAGACAGTCTAACATTTCTATCCATACTCAAATCAATTTTCCAATATAGCTAAACATCCCTATCAATATCCAAATCACTGAACAAAGTCCAAATACATATTTTATATCCATATCACAACATATAGTTCAAATACATATGAAAATCATAACATATAGTTTAAGCATGGCTCATTTTGCTACTGATTCACCATCATCAGTTTGAGATTTTGATGGAGTTGATTTTTGGCCTTTACTTTGTATCTCCTTTGGGTTGTAGTTTTTGTTTGTGCATTTATATTTTGAGAAGCTTGAGTTAGTTCGAACACTTGAATTGACTTCCACCTATCTATAAAGCATTCAAGTATAGTATTAGCAATTAAGAATAAATAAAGCATACTATGACCAATTAGGAACAAATGATAAATAATTAGCCAAATTTTGTAATTTAGCAATAAGTCGTAAAATAATGTTCCCACTAACTTTTCCAAATGTTACTCCATATCCTTGGATGGTCTGTACACACATAAATGTTTATAATATTTAAAAAAATTGATGGAAACACAAAACTAAAATTGAATATTCACTCATCACCTCTTCTTCCTTCTTAAGATAGACGTTGCAGTGTTGGTCCTATAAATACGAATTGTCTACCTTGTCTTCATGTATCACTGTCAATGTTAGATGTAAATATCAAAATTTTGGTGGTCTTCCTCATTTTCTCTATATTATACACGTAGAATTTATAGTGAATGATTGAATATTTAAAGAATATTTATCATAAACACAATTATAAATCAGTACAAAATTATCTTAGCAATTTCAGGTTGTCCCAAAGGTTGGTCCTTATTTTTGCATCCTTTTTTATTGTAACCAACTTCAAAACAATGTTGACATCTCATGATTACTCTAACTTTGCTCTACTTACTTAGATCCCATGATTCTTCATCTTTATTCCTTTTTTTAGCCTTCTTGGGTCTTCCAGGCATCTTTTTAATCAAAGAAGGTAATATAGATTGCAAGTTTTCAATCTTTGGCCAAAATTTTGGACTATTAATAAGTTCTATGACATACTAATAACTCTTTAAATGACATTTACATTTGTAGTATCAACTCACATGGCCATAGATATCCTCCCTCTGATTTGATAAACAATTAAATGCATACTTATATGAGATTCCTGTTAAGTACAAAGGTCTACAATGACATGTTCTTGCTTATAAATCAACAATGAACTTATTTACAAAATGCTTTACTTTCAACTTCAAAATTTCATTTTTCCTAACGATATGATGCCCTAATTCTTATTGTGCAGTCTTTATCTTCTTTCTTACCTTCAGACATATATCATCTGTGGATTTGATCATCATATCTCTTTTTTTATAAATTTGACTCATTAAAGCAACTTGAATACCCTCTAGCATATTAATCAGGCTTTTTGATCATGCTTCACAGATGAATACATTAAATGTCTATGATATATAGTTATGAACAATTTCACACTTTGGCCTTGTATTAACAAATGCTTTCACAAAAGTCCTAGGATTCCTTGCTTTGAAGTGATCGTAATCCTTTTTATTTACATTATTCATTTGCTCTATTATTTCATCAAATTTCACTTCTATTGTGCAATTAATTGCTTTCCAAAATAATATATGTTTGACCTTTATGTAAATTAGACCAATTAACATATATATGTCAATCATATTTTCTATGCTCAGCTTCTGGGGAAAATTTCTTCGATGCATCTATTAAACCCTGAACAAAAAAAGTGGAAATAAAACATTATAATATAAGTATAATAATTCAAAACACATTTACTAATAAACAGTACCAAGATTATAATTTTGAACTTTTGTTGATCACTGACAAATGTCTGTGAATTCCTGTTGATGTTTAGATCATCACCAAGAAGACTTAAAAACCAATGTCAAGATTGGTAATTCTCTCCGTCAACCATGGCCCAATTTATATGGCACATCTTATTATTTCTATCACACCTAACTGCAACTAACGAAGCACCTTCAAGAAATGTCTTAAGGAAACATCCATCTAGCCCTATTATTTTTTGACAACCATTAAAGAAACCATACTTTAATGCACTAAAACCTACGTAAAACCTCTTAAACATTAGCTTTCCAAACTTTTCATCAAGTTCATTTTGGATGATAAATTGGCCTTTTTATCAACCCGCCACAATTCTTGTTCATAAGACCATAATTTTATATAATGCCCTTCTGTTGATCCTCATAACATCATAATAGCATCCCATTTCAATTGCAATATATAATTCCTTTAAAGATCATCTATCATCTTACTAACTGGCCAATTCATGTTCCTCCTAAGCTTGTGTAAGAATTGATTTTCTATCCACTTCTTACTAGGTTGCTTACTTTTTTGGACTTTCTTACAAGTATGCTTGTTTTCAAATATCTTCACTTTAAAGGTTTTTTCATTTCCAATCCAACCATCATAAACCCTAAAAGGATAGTGTGAATCATAAATAACTTATATTCTCACACAAGATCTTATCGTTAAAATATCATATCCATTTTTAATTGCATAATTTCATATTGCCTCCCTAAACCGAACCTCGCCCTTAAATTTTATGCCAACTTTAAATTTCAAACTAAAAATCTTTTATGTTTTCATATTGCCTCCTTAAACTAAACCTCACCCTTAAACTTCATGCCAACTTCAAATTGGAAATCTTTCATGCCCATTTTTTGATTAAAAACAACATATTTCTTCCTCATGTTAGAGGCTTTGCACCCACCATCATCACTATATATTGGTGATTGAACTTCAGCATCACTATCCTTACACTCACAACACCACCTTTGTGAACTTTCTACTTCTCTTTGTGAATAGTTTGAATAATTTCTATCCCCCATCTATAACACCATCATATTTAAATCCACTACCTACCTTCTTCTGATATTTCTTCTCATTAGCTCTTGAAGTAACATATTCTTCATCATCATTTGCACAAATTTCATCATCACTTATATCATTTTCATATTCAGTCATCTCCATAACACTAAAATCTTCACCAATTTGCTCCACCTGAACTTGAAATAATCGCTCTTCATTGTCGACATCAGAATCAATTTCTTTACCATCAATTGTAGGATTATCATAACCATGCTCATAACATATTTTAGCATTGTAGTTGTTTAATTTATTCAATGTGTTGAAGCATCAACAATATGTCCTTATCATGATATAAACTCAACTCTTTCAAGCCTCTCATTGACTCTTGTGGAAATTTCTAAAACAAAGATACAACTTTATGTCTTTTATCTTTTGATTCTCATTTTAGTACTAACATACTATGTTTGTTAATATCAATATCCTTCTTCCGTTTGATCTTGCCTCTAACATATTTGTTGCTTTCATGTCTTTCCAATACCCCACCATAATGAAACTTAAAATTCACTAACTTCAGCATTACAAAAAGTTTTACTTTTAATTTCCAACAAATAAAAATTGTAAGCACCTAATCAAACCAATTCAATAATATGCTCTTTCTAACGATTTTATTACCATGACTTTATAGAACAAAGCCTTAATGTCTGAAGCAAAAAGGAAAATAAATCGAAATAAGTTATAGAATTTGATATAACAAAGTACCACAATTTAATATAAAGATAACAAAATATGTAATTTAATAGATATGTAGTTAAAATCCTCGTCATTTTAACTGTTTAATTAACCACTATAATTTGAATAGCAAGACTTTGGAAGCCACCTTATAGCTAATTAAGGAGACTATGATGAATAATGATCTCCTTTCTATCCCTACTCGCTAGAAAGCATTCACCACCCCCTTATGCTAATTATTGGAATGAGTGGAGCTTATTAGAAATCAAGTAGGGAAAAGGTACATAAACTCCTCATATCAAATGAAAGCACTAATAAGGAAAATTGAAAGCTTGGCTAGAGTAGTGAGAATAACAAAAACATTATATTTTTTAAAAAGGAATTAACAACCATTATTGAAAAAAGTCATGAAACATCCTTTAAAAAGGGGTAAACCATAGAGTAATAGACAGTGGAAACCATATGTAGTAAGAAATTCAATTAAGTACTGAACATAATCCCACCAATTGACTGACAAGCTAGCATATAAAATTTTGCTTACATTGCCTTATATGTAAAGGGTTTAGAGTTGTCTAGAGATGAAAGATAGTCTCTAATAGCTATTAATAATGAATTGTAACCTCGATTAATTATATAGATAAAAAGTTGCATCCTAATTTGAGAATATCCTATTGTTACATTCTCTCCATATTCCATAAACCAAATTACAAAGGAAGATTTAGAAGATCATTTTATCATCTTTATATGAAAAGTACATTTGAATGATTTATTTAACAATTAGTAACCATTCATAAGGAGGAAGAGTTATATTGCAGAGATTTATGATCGCCTTTTAATACATACAATGAGAGTTATATCGTAGAGGTTTAAGAATTCAAAAAAGATATTTCTAGAAAATAACAAGTACAATAAATCAAGACAACGAAATTTAAGAGCAAAACTTATACAATAATAAAACTTAAGTTGAACAGTGATTCAATTGATATAAGTGTCATAATTGAAAAAGAAAAGTGATTTGGAAGGAAGTGAAACAAATAACCAATTCAACAACAACAAAAAAAACATTGTTTATTGAAAAGAATTTGGTCTTCCACCTCTACCTTTACAATTGACGCTTCAATAGGAAGAAAGCAAAATAGGTTATTAGAAACAAATAAAATTGCTTGAAATTGAATAAAAAAATGAAGAGATCTGCGAGAGATCAAACAACTAAACTTAACAACACTTACTTATTTCTCAAAGAGAATAACTTAAGAGTTACACTCCCAATCGCAATAGACAACAACACTCCAAAGTCACTCCCAATCACAAGAGAGTATTGTACCATCAAGAACGAAGACAACCCTCGTAAATAAGGAAGCAAACAAATTGGGAGTAGGTTTTTTAAAAAATCATGTCTTAAATGTTACATAACAGTAAGTCTATAGCACTTTCTAGTTTTTTAAAACATGAGCTTAACTCAAAATTTATTTAATTTAAAACTTATACTTTAAATTGAGTCCAAAACCAAAAAAAAATCTATTTAAATCTTTTAGTAATTTATTGTTCACAATTTTTCTTAAAATATTATTTTTCATACAATTTTTTATTTTTATTATAAGGATATATTTATAGAGATTATTTAGACCTCTAATCACGTTATATCTTATACAAAATAAAAAATTAAAATATATGCATTATACATTTATTAGTCTTTATACCATAATAACTTAAAGACTCATTTTAATATTAGATTATTTATATTAAAAAATTAACGATCAATTATAATGAACTTTATTATTATAATTGATAAAAAGATATTACGCAATTATCAATTACGAGAATAGGTTAAGCCTGCAATCAAATCAAAAGAAAATTGAACCAAAGGATAAAGCAGTTGTTCACGTTCACATGTGTCAATTTTCACGACCACATCCTCTGGAATCCAATTATTAAGGCATTCACTCCAAATTGTGATAAATGACAAACTCAACACAAAAATAGTTATATTCATATTTTGAAATTTTAACTTTTTAATACAAACTTTAATGAAAGAGATTTAAATTTTAAAATGTTTGATGATCATTGTAAAATTAATTATAAGATTAAAAATTTAATATATAATTAAAAATTATCTTTATTTATTGAGTAATTTAAATTTTAATTAAAAATATTATTAAATATAAATTAATTAATTTATAAAATTAACTAATTAATTAATAAACTGATTAATTTTTAATAATAAAAATTATTAAAGTAGGTTGAACTGAAACTTTAAAAAACAAATCGTAAAATCAAAAGATTCAAAATTTTGAAAATTAGATCAAAGTTTTTTAATCATTGGTTAATATATAAACATCTATATTTAATTTATTATTAAAAGTTAATTATACAATTAATATTATCTAAAATATTTTTAAACATTGATAAATAATTTCAATTATATAAAAAAATTATATGATATTAATTGCATAAAATAAGTTGTGGGACTCATGTACGAACAGTAAAACGACAGTTGGTACAAAGGAGCACGTGGAGCGTCGGAAACCAAAGTCAAGGCGCTGTCCTCTAAAATTCTCGACCGGACCACTTTACGTTATTCACTTTACTCTTGCCTTTCGGTTACATGTAAAAAACCAACCCGTCTATGACGTTGGCGCTTCTTGGAATCACTAGATCCGTGGCCCTTTTTTCGGAAACGAGCTCTGGACAAGTTTCGGGTTGTTAATCTTCGAATATGGATGCCATTAAGAAGCAAGCCACCAAGCTCCGTGAGCAAGTTGCTAAGCAACAGCAAGTCAGACCCTTTTTTCTACTTTTTCCCCTCAATTCTTAGCTCTAAATTTTTCCTTTTCATGTTTGCTATCTCGTTGATTTCCATGGAACTTTGAAGCCTATGTTTGTGTTCTTTTAAATCTTGATGAACAAAAGTATGATTGCTAATGTTCAGATATTTGTTAATTTGCAGGCGATATTGAAACATTTGCGTCATTTCGGTCATGAAGATGTTATTATTGACGAAGCTGAATTTCGGTGTTATCAGCAACTTCAAAATCTCTACAGTTCCACTAGAGCTGCTAAGGTATCTCCATGCATTAGTTTTTTTATTCAATTTGCGTGATCCTGAACTGGCGAAATGCATTAGCATGTCAAGTAGTTGTTTAATTTGGTCGGAATCTTGAAATTTCTCAGCATTATCAAAGGAATATCGTCCGTTGTATTGGCAGTTTTGTATCTACAAGTTCAAAGCAAATGGAAATAGGTAGGTATCATAATGCTCGTGTGTTGTAATGCCTTTATGAGGCTGATAGATGAAGCTTCTACATTTATTTATTTTCTTTTAGCAAGAAAATTGGCTGAGGATTGTTGCAAATATGGAGATGATAACCAAAGTGTGAATACTCATGTTGCAAGAGCCACTCTGCAATTTGGTACCTCTCATAATTTAATGGAAAATGAGAGCGAAACTTTTCTTGGCGTTTTAGGCGATCAGGTAATCATATCAATGTGATCATGCTGCTAAATTTATTGATTATGTGATGAATAGAAGTCAAATATGCAGTTGAGGTGTACTTACAACTGCCTTATAAATGTAGCAATGAGATTCTTGCTATATGAATATATGAGTGCAAATGATGAATTTACATCTTTATGCTTAGTTAATGTTGCTTTTAAGGCAACAAACATTATTCCATTTTAAAGGGAGCTTCAAAATGTCAATTTAGAATAGATATGTAATTCCCATAATTGGTGAAGCATACTAAATGGATTTTGTCCTTGTTATGAAGTCAAAGCTTGTAAGGGAAGTTTTGGAAGAAAGCATTGTCAACCACAACTGGATCACATTTATGATGTGCTATAAGTGGTGTACTTTGCAGTAGCAGTTCTTACTATTTCTTTTTTTTTCCTGTCTTTTTTGGTTTTTCTATCCTCATGTTCATCCTCTATCTCTTGCCATTAGGGTTGTTGCTATCATAAGAACTAAAAGGACTCAGCCCTGTACAATGCATATGTGCTTGAATTGACGCGTCTGAATTCTCAAAATAAACTACCTTCAAAGATCATAGGGTTGTTTCCTTTCTTTCATCCTTCTAATTGTCACAGGTTTTCTTCAATATTTAGGTTTCTGAGCCACTTCGAGCATTGATAACAGGAGCCCCTTTGGAGGATGCTCGCCACTTGACACACCGTTATGACAAACTTCGCCAAGAGGTTGAAGCACAGGTAACTTCTTGTGTGCAATAGGCACCTATGGCCTTGCAAAATTCCAAAAGTAGAATCATTGTATTTTTGCTTCTGTCAGGCAGCTGAGGTATTGAGGCTTAGATCAAAGACCCGAGATTCAGATATAACTGCAGAGAATTGCACCAGGCTTCGAGGTGCAGAAACAAGGTTGAATGATCTGAAATCTACAATGATGGCACTTGGGAGAGAAGCAACTGCTGCAATGTTGGCAGTTGAAGATCAGCAGCAACAGATAACTACGCAAGGGTTATTTACTATGGTATAACATGCCATTCTTCATTTTAAAAATTTTTCACTAGACATTTTTACGTCATGAGTTTGTTGGGAAAAAATGAAATTTATTTTTTTTATAAGTTTTGATGTTAGGTTAGCTTATTCTTTTTGTCATCAGGTCAACTAAGAATTCATTTATTTGCTCGTTGGTGTTGCATGTTACCCGTTTGTGTGAGATACTGTAGTATTTGGTGAACTATTATGAACCAATCAATTTGGGTCCCAAGTTACATTTGTAGTTTGAGTTATCTGTGGACCTTGTTTCTAATTAAGTAGTTCAGTGAAAACATCATTGTTGGTTGAAGTTGATGCTAATAATCTTTGGTATTCAATGTTGGCATGTTCTTTAGATCTGCGTAATTGTTCAGTGTTTACTATTAAGATCATCCAATTGTAATTTGATGAAAATGGGCAAAAAGCTGTGATCTTCTAACTTCGTAAAAAGGGATTTAAAGTTGTGTTGTATGGTTGATTGTCCTAGCGATGTGCCTTAAACTTATTGCTTATTACCTTGATGAAGAAGTTTTTCACTCCACTAATGTAATGTGACGATAGAAGACAGATTCTATAATCCAAAAGCCTTGCTCCTTGTTTATATTTGCTTTAGCTACTAGTTTATATTTATTCATTGAATTTATCAATTTCTTGAAAACCTGAATTGAAATTAAACTTTTTTTCAGGTAGATGCGCAGAGGTGTTATCATCAACATGTTCTTTCTATCTTGGATAAGTTGTATGATGAGGTGTGTGTATCTGTACACCTCGACTGTGCAAGCATTGTAGCATACACTGTTTTAGATCAATAATGTCACATTCATCATGGTTTTATTTTCATGCAAGAAAGATTATGATTATTACAATAATGTGAAAGTATTGTAGCATACACTGTTTTGGATCGATAGTGTTACATTCATTATGGTTTATTTTCATTCGAGAAAGATTATGATGATTTCAATGATGTTTTATGTTATTGAGATTAGATGATTATGGAGGAGCAATTAAATGAGTCTTCATCACAACCAGGGACCACAGAGAAAGCTATGAATGTCTTAGCAGCACCTGAAGATTCTACTCCAAATGATCAAGTAACAAGTAATGGAAAATACGATGTTTTCTTTGCAAAAGTAAGTCTTATATTTCTTCGAACACCATCCTCTCCCCTTAAATTATTCCAAAAGTACAAAAAGGACTATTTAAGATCCCTCTTAGGATTTCATTACTCAACACAGGGCTTATTTCTTAATATTATGGTTTTCAGAACCAAAATGGCCAAGCTGTTCCTACTGAAAAGCTTGCGGACTTGATGACTGACCAATCCAGTTATGACACTAAATCCAGCCCATCTAGAATCCAGCTTGGTTTAGCTATTTTTCCTTGGTTGAATGGGACTCAGTGACCTGATGGTTGCTGATTGGTCAATAGCTAGTCAACGGTCAACCTTCCATTTAATTAAAGCATGCTTCTAACTCCCATCCTTCTAATTTTCCACCATTTGACATTAATCCAACATATGTTTTGTGGATTCTTTAGTTCTCATAATATATTTAAATTCTATATTATTTATGAAAATATGGATTGACACTGGTTCAATTACAGTTTGATCCTTTGCCTTGACCTGTTGCCCTCAAGTCAATCCTCTTGGCCAGGTCTAAAAACATTGAAATATTTTCATTGACTTGAATATTGGGATCTCATACTCTAACTTGCACTGTAATAATCAATGCATGGCCCATGAAACTTCACCAGTGTAGTGTTTCTTTGTTAGGACCAATGACAATAACAATAAGCCTAGGATATGGAGAGTGTATTCAAGGAGAAAGAAAGAGGGGGTGGGACTGAGGGGAATGAAGTCAGAGTTAGTTAGGATTATGGGGGCTGAATGGGTACAATGAAATAACATAATGTACGTGGTGGGGGGGGCGGGCGGGTGGCGGTGGGGATGGGGGGAGTTTGGGCAGGCAGAGGA
>JANVCQ010000001.1:17403628-17427286 GCA_025531925.1 Erythroxylum plowmanianum
TTTTTGAAGACTAGAGAAGTTAGAGCAACTCACCTTGATGCCACCCAAGATGCCCGATAGGATAGACGTGTTGGAATCTTGTATGACGAATCTGGAGGCTGGGGTAGAAGATATTCAGTCATCCATGCGGATGGCCATGGGGGAAATGCAACGAGCTTTGCTGCTGGAAATGAGTAAAATGATGGGCAAATGACCGGAGGAAGGACAGGGGAGTGGCGATGCCTCAGGAATGGGGGCCCAATGCGGCAGGAGAGAGGAATCCTTGTCCTGGGCAATCAAATCCGGTGGAGCACTCCTATGACACTATGGAAGAATATAGGATGTCAGTCCGTAAGGTGGAACTACCCATGTTTGATGGGTCTGATCCCGTAGGGTGGATCACTAGGGCCGAAGTGTATTTTGAAGTTCATAATACTTCAGAACCGATAAAAATGAAGCTATCTCTCTTGAGTATGAAAGGTTCCACCATACATTGGTTTAACCTTCTTCGGGATACAGAGGAAGAGTTGGACTGGGAAAAGTTTAAGCGAGCCCTTATTGATCTTTATGGAGGGAGACGGTTTGATAATCCTTTTGAAGAGTTGTCGGACTTGAGGCAGATTGATTCGGTGGAGGAATATGTTGAGGCTTTCGAATTTATCTTGTCGCAAGTGGGTCACCTACCAGAGGAGCAATTTATGGGGTACTTTATGAGTGGCTTGAGAGCTGACATTCGAAGGAGGGTACGTACGTTTGGACTTGTTAACAGGTACCAACTGATGAAGATAGTGAGGGCGGTGGAGGATGAGGTAAATGGTGAGCTCGGTGGCGTCGAAGGCTCAGACTCTCGCATGTGCATATGATCTCCACACCAAAGGAGCCCTTTTAGGGGCAACTTTTGGGTCAACCCGACCCATCGTGAAACGGAGCTTCCAAACCCGACGGGTCGTGGGTGGTATGTGAGCGGCGTTGGGGCTGGGAGAAACCGCGAATTCGCCGGGGCTCCACTCGAACCCCTTGCGCAGTACCGGATGGTCGCCCCACTCACGGTGACATCCACTAGGCGGTCCGAAGATGATAGGAGGGGACCGACGGAGAGGAATAGGGGATTGCGTCATCTGTCATACCAAGAGCTCATGGATCGAAAGGCGAAGGGCTTATGTTTCAGATGTGGGGAGAGGTTTCATCCTCTTCACCAGTGTGCTGAAAAACAGTTGAGATTGTTGATCTTGGATGACAATGAAACTTTGGATGAAAATGGAGAAATTATAGCATTGGAAGCAGAAGTTGAGGAGGAGGGTGATATAGCTCCGGAATGTCGAACAATGGGGGTGTTTGGAGTGAATGGGGCACTGATACCAAAGGCTAAAACTATGCGACTGGCAGGGGAGTTACAGGGAGTTCCAATTGTAATTTTAGTGGACAGTGGAGCCAGCCATAACTTCATTTCTCCTGAGCTGGTTAGTGGGTTGGGGCTGACAGTAGGGACAAGCAAAGCATTAGGAATCAGATTGGGAGATGGCCATAGGGTGACTACTCAAGGGAAGTGTTTGGAAATTCCTATTTGGGTGGGAGACTTAGAGTGGAAAATTGATGCTTATGTCCTGAACTTAGGGGGAATGGATGTGATCCTAGGGGTTGTTTGGTTACAAAGTCTAAGAAAGGTTATAATGGATTGGAAGGAGATGACGATGCAATTCCAATGTGAGGGGCAAAATGTTCAGTTACATGGGAATGCAGGATTTCAGTCCACACCGAGGAGAGACAGTGTGTATCTTGAAGATTCAGTGTGCTTACATGGTCTCCTTGCTATCTTAAGAGGTGAATTTTTATCGGTTGAAAGGGTACCTATAATGGAAGAACAGCAGATGCAACTTACCAGCAAAGAGGATAGGGAGCTGAACCTAGTGTTGGACAAGTTTCCGGGGGTATTTTTAGAAGTGCAAGGCTGCCCCCTGAAAAGAATAACTCCCATGCTATTGTGTTGCAGCAAGGGCAAGGCCCTATTAGTGTGAGACTCTACAAATATCCTCATCATCACAAGGATGAGATTGAAAGACAGGTGTGGCAAATGGTGCAAATGGGAATCATTTGCCCTAGTTCTAGTGCCTATTCTAGCCCGGTGATCTTGGTCAAGAAGAAAGATGCTTCATGGAGAATGTGTGTAGACTATAGAGCACTCAATCGAGTCACCATACCAGACAAATACCCTATTCCGGTGGTGGATGAATTATTAGATGAGTTAAATGGTGCCGGATTCTTTTCTAAGCCAGACCTCAAATCGGTTTATCATCAAATTCGGGTTAAGATGGAGGACATTCATAAAACAGCCGTCTGCACACATGATGGGCATTACAAGTTCCTCGTGATGCCATTCGGGCTGACCAACACTCCAGCCACATTTCAGTTTGTTATGAATGACATTTTCAGACCTTTCCTTGGGAGGTTCGTGTTGGTTTTTTTTTGATGACATCCTCATTTATAGTGCTAATTGGGACACTCATCTTTTACACTTGGCAAATGTTTTGGAGGTTTTACAAGCAAATCAATTTGTAGTTAATAGGCAAAAGTTCAGTTTTGGAAGAAGGACAATAGCATATCTGGGTCATGTGATTTCTGCCCATGGGTTAGCAGTGGATCCAGTCAAGGTATCTTGTGTGGTGAATTGGCCTGTTACTCATAATGTGAAGGGGGTGAGGGGATTCCTAGGGTTGACAGGTTATTACCTTAAGTTCATTATGATCTATGGAAAGATAGCCAAGCCTCTTACCGAATTAACAAAGAAAGATGGGTTTCATTGGAACTCAGCAACCTTAGAGTTATTTGACACTTTGAAGAGGGCCCTAACCACATCTCCAGTGTTAGCTCTTCCAAACTTTACTCAGACCTTTGAAGTGGATTGTGATGCTCCGGGCAAGGAGGGTTGGTGCGGTATTGATGCAAAATAGACGACCGATTGCCTATTTTTGCAAGGCCCTATCTGAAGGTAATCTTTCTAAATCCGCTTATGAGAAGGAATTGATAGCATTGGTTTTGGCAGTACACCATTGGCGCCATTACTTGTTGGGCAGACCCTTTGTTGTTTATTCGGATCAAAAAAGTCTCCATCATTTGCTACAACAAAGAGTTTCCACTACGGACCAACAATGTTGGATGGCTAAGCTACTTGGGTATCATTTTGAGGTAATTTATAAACCGGGACCTGAAAACAAAGTTGCTGATGCTTTGTCACGAATATATGGAGAGGCTGATTTGGGGAGCATTATCTCGTATCCATTGTGGGCTGATCGCCAAATTCTTCAGCAACAGGTGGACAAGGATCCTGTGCTCAGTGGTATTATAAGGGAATTGCAGCAAAATCCAGCTGCAAAGAAAGGGTTTCTTTGGCACCAAGGAGTTATCTTATACAAGGGGAGGTTAGTGATTTCAGCCCAATCCACTTTCATTCCCCTATTTCTAAAGGAGTTTCACTCTTCACCTATAGGGGGTCATTTAGGTTATCTTCGCACATATAGAAGGATTGCTCACAATCTTTATTGGATTGGCATGAAGAAGTCTATTCAAGACTATGTTAAGTCTTGTGATACATGTCAAAGATAGAAATATGCAGCAACTTCTCCGGGGGGTCTGTTACAACCCTTACCGATTTCCAACCAGATTTGGGAAGATATTTCTATGGATTTCATCACAGGACTTCCCAAATCTAAGGGATATGAAGCAGTATTGTTTGTGGTGGATAGATTATCAAAATACGACCACTTTATTCTTTTGAAGCATCCGTATACTACCAAAAGTGTGGCTGAAGTATTTGTAAAAGAGGTAGTCCGTCTACATGGAGTTCCATCATCAATCATAAGTGATCGTGATCCTTTGTTTGTGAGTTATTTTTGGAGGGAATTATTTAGACTTCAAGGCACTATGCTTAAAATGAGCTCATCCTATCATCCGGAGATGGATGGACAAACCGAAGTTCTCAATAGATGTTTAGAAACCTATTTGCGGTGCTTTGCTTCCGAACAGCCCAAACATTGGTCCTATTGGATTTCATGGGATGAACTATGGTACAACACTACCTTTCATATATCTACAGGTTCCACACCTTTTGAATTGGTCTATGGCAGAAAACCTCCAACACTAGTTCGATTTTTACAAAGTGAAACAAAGGTAGAGGCTGTGGCAAGAGAGTTGGTTGACAGAGATGAGGCTTTACTTCAGCTGAAATACAATCTTCAGCAAGCTCAAGACCAGATGAAGAAATTTGCAGATAGGAAGAGGACTCCCTTATCCTTCACGGTGGGAGAATGGGTATTTCGCAAGCTCCGCCCCCACAAACAACTTTCTGTAACCCGGCGAATTAATCAGAAACTAGCAGCCAGATACTTTGGTCCATTCCAAATTTTGGAAAAACTGGGAGCTGATGCTTATAAACTTAAACTTTCACAACATTCTAGGATCCACCCGTTTTTCATGTGTCTCAATTAAAGAAAGCTGTGGGAAACTATACGGTTGAAGAAAATTTGCCAGAAGATATGGAGGTCGAAGTAGAGGATATGATGGAACCAGAATCTGTCCTAGCCAGCAAAGTTATTACAAAGGAGGGACACTCAACTCAATAGTGGTTGGTTCATTGGAAGGGTAAACCAATGGAGAATGCTACTTAGGAAGACGAATGTGTTCTTCGGAGCCAATTCCCTCATTTCAACCTTGGGGACAAGGCTGCTCTTCTGGAAGGAGGCAATGTTAGGACCAATGACAATAACAGTAAGCCTTAGGATATGGAGAGTATATTCAAGGAGAAAGAAAGAGGGGGTTGAGAGGACTGAGGGGAATGATGTCAGAGTTAGTTAGGGTTATGGGGGTTGAATGGCTACAACGAAATAACAGAATGTACGTAGGGGCAGCTAAGAGTGGGGGGCAGAGGAGAGAGAAGGCATTCAGTAAGAAAGAAGTGAGAAGTGTGACTGTAGACAGAGAGAGAACTTATTTTCTCCCTGAGGAGTAACTATAGGAAGTGATCTTCGGATTCACTTGTAATAGCAGTGTTTATCACTGATTATAATCAATAATATACTGATCTCTGGCAAATTAAGCTAGAGTTTCTAACATTCTTCAAGGTTTTTCTATGTTAAGTCAGTGTACTTAAAGGTTGAATGTAAATCCTTTGTTGCGCAAATTATGCTAGGCGGATGTAATGGAAGGAAAAAAGAGAAGCTATCTAATAATACACTTTTCAGAGCTTTCTTTTTATGTGTGAAAGTAGTAATTCATTAGGACAAGGTGCTCTTTTATATGTTTTTTGTAGATTAATTTGCTATCTTTGGTTATTCTTGTTTTCTCTTTATTAAATATGCAGGTTATACACCCCTTTGATGCTCAAGGTGAAGGGGAGTTGAGCCTCTCTGTTGATGACTATGTTGTGGTTTCGCAGGTATCTCCTCCAATGAATAATGATTTCATTTACCTAGGTTGTAGGTTAAGTAATTCAAAACCAGAAGAACATTTTAGTTTTTCAGATTTTATTTAATCGTTGCCTTCAATTTTTTATACCTTTAAATTTGCATACCTTGTGTTGTACCGTCAAATCTGGATATTTAGCTTGCTCAATGTTTTCCTTTTTTCTTTTACCCTTCACATAAGTTTCCAATGAACTTAAAAAGGTGACTAAGAGTGGATATATTGTGAGTTTTACTTATAAGGATTGTTATTACCGTGGGTGAGGAAGATAGTTGTAGTTCTCTTAAGAAGGTTAAAGCCTTGCAATTGTCCATTTTGAATGGAAAGAATGACTCATTACCCCGGCCAGGTCAACCTCCCAAAATGAATACGAAAACATTGATTATTAACACCACATTCCAGTCTACGAGTCTTTAACTATATAGTGTATTCAGAAAGTACATATTAGGCAAATTTCTGACTCTGTCCACAAAATGAACTGAGAGACCTTAAGGCTCTCATTGGGAGGATTTAGTTTCCTTGTGTTAAATTTTACTCACTTTCTGCTTTAAAATTTACTCCAGATGTTTGTGGTTTAGTGGTTGGGTTGCTTTGATATCTGTCTTGAAATCGGATCTATTAAATATATTCTTACGGAATAACTCTTAGTTTCTTGTTCTTAATGATTGTATTCATCTGAAATGAACTTTCTTTTGTTGTTAACTTGCTTCTTTTAAATCCCTCCCAAAGTAAAGATATCTTGGCACCGGTTAGAGTGTAAAACAAGTGACTTGGCCATTCCAATTGAAATTTCAAGTTGCAGTTTTATTGTTTCCTTGTCCTTTCTCCTAACGCTTTGTCGACCTCCATTTTCTTTCTTAATTTCACTAGGTGGCTCCTGCAGGGTGGTCCAAAGGAGAATGTAAAGGGCGTACTGGATGGTTTCCCTCTGCTTATATAGAAAAGCTGGAAAAGGCACCCGCTAGTGAAGAAAAGCTAGAAAAAGCACCTACTAGTGAAGAAAAGCTGGGAAAAGCACCTATTATTGAAGAAAAGCGGGAAAAAATGCCAGCAAATGAAATGATTGAAGCAACCTCTAAGTCTTGATCTTACATTATCCACCTAGAGAAATTATACATGGCCCTCTTCCTCTCACACAAGCACTCCATTTTGTGATTTTTGGCTCCAATAGCTGCTTTAACGTAAAGGCCCGTTTTTGCTAGTATATTAAGGTTTTGTTTCCTTTCTATAGTTACTGTCAATATCAAAGTCTAGTGTGTATTCTTCTGCTCGTATTTCCTATCCTGTACCTGCATGTGTTTATTCCTTACAAGCTTTACGGCTGTCTACTTTTAAACTCAATAGATTCCCGTCTCTCCAGCAGAGTTGGTGTCTGTGATGGTCAGCTTGGAGCAGTATTCTGGGTTCAAGCAACGACTGAAAACGACATAGCTTTGCTTTGTCTCTTTCCTTTCCTCTTTATCTTATGTTTAAATAATGTAAATTGCTTCCTGTTGATCATTATTTTCTGTGAGAAAATAACTTTTTGAGAGAAAACTGTGCAATTGATTATTTCTCATTATAAAATTATTATTTTAATTATTTTTGAATTAATAAATATTATAATTAACTAAATTCTTTTACTTAACAAAATTTATAACCTTAATTACGTGATCCCTAAATTTTGTTGCCAGCATGTTGAAGTTTCTCTGCTGTTTATCTTCTTTTATCTTTCTACATTCTCTTAGATGCCATCCCCTGCTTTGACAATAGTAATGATTAATCTCTTAAAGTAGCTCTTCTTGTGTATCTCAGTGTTTCGGCTAGATTAGCCATGACCCATTTCTTAATGTATCTCTACCGCCATTCAGGAACTCTGAGCAAAAACTGACCACACAGCTTTCTTTTGTCCTTATGAAGCTGAAGTTTCAGAAGGGAGTAAAGGTAGCTTTCTGCATTTTTGATCTCTTCATTTCCCGCATTCTTTTTTGCCTGTCTCTTATCGTACTCTTATGAGAGGAATGAGCAAATTCTCTTGGTTGCCATAAGTCTCCAGTTTCTAATAAAGGATCTTTCCCAATAGTCATATAAAACTCAGTAGCAGCAAAGGCCCAAGAAAAACATCAATCCATGGCTTCATTTCAAATACACGGTTGCTACATCTTTATGCCCCAATGTTTCCCAAGTTTGGCATGAAATTTAGCATGTTAAAGTTGGAAAAGTCGGTAATGGAAGCTCGATGGGCTGATTCAATCTTTCTTATGACCTTCTCTTCAAGTTTGGTGTATATTAGTAAGCAAAATGAGACGTCTTGAAAATGTCTATTAACAGTTAATAACTCTCCTGATTCTGCTGGTTCTGTGAGCTTTTCCCCTGAGCCACGACCATGAGAGTATTCACCTAAGCGAGACAGGTGCATCAGCAGCGACAGGTTTTGATGGAGAAAACGCCCACAGTAAGCCACAGGTAACGATGCTTGCGAATTCAATTTATAGAATTTAAATGATTATAAGGCAAGCTCGCTCTTGATAAGTGGTTCGAAACTGGATCCTATATGAGCCAAGTCTAATTTTAAAAGCAATTAATGTTATTTGAAAATGTTGTCATTTTATTCAAATGACCATTTAGTCATAAGAGTCATAATCTAAACTCGGCCCAGCATCTAAAAAAAAAGAACTCAGGCTTAAAAGCAAATCAACCTTGTATGAACTTGTTGACTTTAAGTCAGGATGAGTTCAAGCATAAAGGTTATTTTTATGATTAACCTGTATAAAATATAATAAATCATTAATCATAATTTGTAAATTAATTTGTTTCCCTTTATTAAGAATATGTTCGACATGAAAATACAAGATTGTTTACGGTAATAAATCTTATATTGATCACTTAACTACGTCTATATAATTTATACTATATCTATTGATTATCGATTTAGATTATCTTAACTAAAATAAATCATAATTAGTATTAAAATATATCATTCCCTATACAATATACTGTGAATATCTCAAATAAAATGATTACTTATTCAATCATCAGAATAAAAAATTTTCATATGCATATAAATAATTTTTCAAATGAAATTATCGTATGTGGTCAATTCAATAAACTTATTCTCTAATAAGATATATTTGTTTAAACATCTTTGTACTTTAATCTATTAAATCTACTACTTCTTTGTAGTCTTTTTATGTTACATTATTGTTCAATCTTAATAGAATAATGATTAAAAATAACTTAAGTATAATACATCAATATAATATGAATCTTATAATTATCATTTCATTGTAGTTTTATTTGTAATATAAATTTATCCTATATAATTTATTATATACATATGAATATTTATAAAATAAATAATGCCTTATAAAAATTATATCACTAAATTAACATCAACTAATTATCTGTATGACATAAACAAACACTTCCAAAGTACGCATAATTCATAGTTACACAAATACAAAATTTTTAAATAATTATATTTATTCTAAAAATAAATTATTCTAAATTACTTAAAGTATCCTATTATATTAAATTTATTTTTACTATATTCATTTTTAATTATCTTAACATAAATTGCTAATAAATAATACCACACATATATTAAAATAAATTAATAAACACTAAAATATGGTCTATTAATAACTTAAAATGATAATTTATTTTTAAAATAAATAAAATGTATATCATTCGAATATATTTTAATAAATTCAAGTATGAACACTTTATCTTTAATGCTAGCAGCTAGGGAAAGTAGACAAGCTAAACCTTAAAGAGTCACGTTGTCTGAAAGCGACAACTGCCCACAGCCCAGTGGGCTCTACCAACGTTAATTAGCGTGTGAAGTGTGAACGCATTCTTACTTGACATGAAAGCGCATTCTCTTTCGTAAAAGAACCTAACCAACAGACCCCAAACCCCAAAACAGAGTCTCCTGTAATTACTTGTCCCGATTAACCACTTGTTCCCATGTTCAGCGGCGGCGCCGGAGACGAGGACGATGCCTTGGGGCAGATAACGATGATGCTCAGTCCTGAGATATCTCCGTCTGCAACCAAGGGCCGGGGCTCTCAGTCTCAGCAACAACAGCCACAGTGGGGACAACAGGAAACCTTAGAGTTAATTGCGATCAGAGCAGAGTTGGAGAAGGATTTCAGTGTCTCAAAGAGGAACAAAACGCTTTGGGAGGTTGTCAGCTCCAAGATGATGGAAAAAGGCTACTTTCGATCCCCTGATCAGTGTAAATGCAAATGGAAGAACCTTGTCAACCGTTATAAGGTACCCCAGATCTTTTTTGCTATGATCATTGAGCATAGTTTCCATCTATCAAAGCCCTTGAAGTTGGATTTGCTGAAGGTCCTGTCTTTTTGTCTTTTTATTTTAATTCAATTATGGAAAGCTGTTTCCTTCGAGTGTTAGATGGCAGTGTGGTCAATTTCTGTTAGGGGTAAATTTACGTATTATTAGAACTTTTTAGACCTTACTCATCAGCAAAAATTTTAACAGGTATTGTTGTTGTTGGTAGATTATTGCATTAGGTTCCAGGAACTCAAAGTGGCAAGTGGAAGCCAATAATTGAAAATAGAATAAATATAAACATAAAAGATAATAATAAAATAAAATAAATATTTAATAAATAAAAATATGAAATAAGTAATAAACTAAATAATATAATAAAAATAGAATAAGGTAAAGAGTAAAATAAATAAATAAATACACACACAATAAAGAAGATAAATAAATCAATCAATCAAACAAGTCATTAGGAGAAAATATTTAGACTAAATAAGGAAATGTTTAGGTTAAATCATTAAGAGCTAAGTGCTACATATTTAAATATTTAGGCTAAATACAAAAGAAAAATGCTTAAAGAACTTATGAGAACTACAAGGATCTCTTTATGAGAGATCATTTATCCATATCCTAGTACACTAAAGTTTCTATTGAGAATTATATTCTCGGTAAGTTTCAGCAGAGTCATATCATTCATGATCACCTTTCTTAAATCTTCTTAAGCCTTTCTTTTTTGCTTGTACGGTTTCTAAATACAATCTTTTCGCATTTCTCATTGGAACGTCTAAGTATCTCCTCTTAGCATATCCAAATTACTTAAGCTTTGTCTCTCTTAATTTTTCAATGATATTAGTCATATTTATTAGTCTTTTACCATTATATTCTTGACCTAATCTCTTAGTAAGGTTGCACATCCAATAGAACAACTTATGACTATGCATCTATTTAATGGGCCAATACTCTGCCCCATAGAGCATGGACAACCTAATCGTTAAACGATAAAATTTATCTTTAAGTTTGAGTAGTATCTTCTTATCACATAAAACTCCTAATGTACTAGATGATAGATCTTGTCTTCATCAATATTTCAATTGCTCTGGATGATAAATCTTAGAAACTTAAAACACTTCTTTTATAGTATAATTTCTGAACCAATTTTTACCTTCACATCAGTAGCCACCCTATGGCTCGAAAAGTTACATTCTATATACACAGTCTTAATTCTACTCAATTTAAAGTCCTTCAACTCTAACATATCCCTCAAGTCATGCAAATCGTATTTTTTTTACATCAAATAAATCTATGTATATCGAGCAAAATTATTGACAAAGATTACAAAATATTTTGAACTTCCCATGGACCCTAAATATCATAGTAGATGACAAAAGGGGTAGATGACATATAGTTGCTATTATTAAAAGTTAAGGTATGATATTTGGCTAATTGACATGATAAACGATCATCATTTTATTTTAAGAAATCCTAACAATCCACTGAAAGATAGTAGTGCCAAGTTCGAGATATAACAGTGGCACCACAACTAGATTGACTCATGGGTAAAAATAGTGATGTAAATTCAAACAAATATCATTCCTCGTGTCCTGTTTCCAAGGAACTACCCCGACTTTGGATCCAGCACATGATAACTATGACTTGAAAATGAAACAAGTCTAAGATCACATAATTGTTCAACAAAGGTTAGATTAAGTGACAATTTTAGAATAAAAGAGCTATTTACTAACGTAAGATTAGATGTGTAATCGGTGCACAGAAAATATATATGTGTAATGGGTGCGTGGAAAACTATGTGTTTATTTTTGAACAATAAAGGTTTAGAACTCATATGATTGCAGCATGCAGAATTAAGATATCAGAAAGAAGTAGTACTCAGTTGATAAACAAGGCCAAGTTTGTAGAATTACTAGATTGAGAACGCATTAATGTCAATTTGATCAAGAATAACATTAAGGTTGGACTTAGAAGACTCGACGGAATCCTTAATGACTGCAATGACGAAAGAAGAGGGTTTGCATCTTTGATGATCAGACTTTTGTTTTAAATCCTTTTCTAGTGGCTTGACTGAATATTCAAATATCTAATGACTTGACTTCTTGCAATAATTAAAATATTCTTTCATTTTCTCTTTCATTGGAGAACGAGAAATTGGTGATCCTGTAAATTCTGTAACAGTCAAGCTACTGTGAAGAGTGTAGATAAGCCGATATTTCCTCGTATATGAGTTTTGAGCACATACAATTCAGCATCTTTTTGATCATATGAATCTAAAATAGCAAGTTGACTTTAAACATCTTGAAACTATGAAAGAAAAGAAAATTAGATATGAATTGTCCAACTTCCTAATTTGGGTGATGCAGTTGTCCTATATGAGTTACATCTACCAAGTAAGTGATTAAATGTATAGAGGATTTTGATGGAAATTTTCTTGTTGGGTATGCATTATGTGAATGAGCAATCCAACACCCACTATATAAAGTTGAGGCATTACCATTTACCATCATATTTTAGCAAGACTTCCCCTTTCAGGTTTCTACTACACCTTCTCTAACCTCTCTAATGTGAGCCTGCACCTTATGTTTACCCCTCCATATCAAACATGCTAGGTACTGGAAACCCGCCTGATTTGCTCTAATGGCTTCCTTGTTTTCTCAGTGCCACTTTCAAAAGGTTGCTATGTTTTATTGTTGACTCTAATACTCACTTCCCAGTTAGTGATATGTTGTGAACCACATGAATTTTTGGTGCCAGCCCCTCCTTTGATGTTAGGTGATGCGTACTTTCTTTCATCTTACGAATGCCTGAATTTACCTCTATCATTACTGTGCATATATTATCTTTTCCTATATTAGGTAACTGATTAGAATCGGTTCTAATCCTTCATTAGCTGCGTAAATTGTGCCCAAAAGTAGGAAAGTTTAGAGGTGTAGATGAACTGATAAGAGATGAGTTGATGACAATGTGCAAAAACTATTATACCTGAATCAGTTTTTTCGTATCCTAACGTTTCGAACTCTTGTGAGGGTGGTATGTTTCTTATTGAACATGATACTACTCTTTCTTACATAGGTTGGGTGAGTATTATTTTAGAAGTGCAGTTCTCGAATACACATCTACATTTTTATATTCGTTCCAAGCTTTTCTATTTTCAATTCAACAGGGGAAGGAAACATCTGATCCTGAGAATAGCAGGGAATGTCCGTTCTTTGAGGAACTGCAAGCAGTATTTACTGAAAGAAGAAGGAGAATGCAACGACTACTTCTTGAATCAGAGTCCGGTTCTACCAATACAAGGAAAAGGGTAAAGAGAACGAGTGAAGATAGATCATCTGCCGAATTTTCGGATGATATGGATGATAATGATGACAGTGAGGAGGAGAAGCAACCCAGGAGCTGTTCTAGAAAGAGGAATGGTGAAAGAATAACGCTAGAGAGGTCCGGAAAAGGAGCCACTGCCTCAAATGCAAACAGTACAACCGGAATACAAGAAATGCTAAAGGAGTTTCTTCAGCAGCAGCAAAGGATGGAAATGCAGTGGACGGAGATGATGGAAAGGCGGGCTCAGGAGCGGCAATTGTTCGAACAGGAATGGAGACAGTCAATGGAGAAGCTTGAGAGGGAGAGACTAATGATTGAGCAGGCTTGGAGGGAGAGAGAAGAACAAAGGAGGATAAGAGAAGAGAGCAGAGCTGAGAGGAGGGATGCCTTACTGACCACCCTTCTGCGTAAATTCATCCATGACAATACCATCTGAGATTATGGGTTTCCCATTATCGATTCTTCCAAAAAATTGAGCTTCCTTAAGAAGGAGAGTAATGTTTGATACATTTTAATTCTTCGATTCCTAAACAAAAGTGAGCACAGAAGGAAATACAAATTCTTATGGGTTCCTTTAGGGGAAGGACCTATTTTAGCTACATTGACAGCCACGGAAGGTTGGGGAAGAAACACTATATTTATGCTTACGTTTGCAGGTCCTAAGAAAAGAATTGTTCTTGAAGAAATTCTTTTACTTGTAAAAAGGACTCGCCTATATCTGTTATTGTTCAGTTTCAGGAAAAAGAAAAAAGAAAAGAGAAAACATTTCTACTGAAGAGTAGCAGAAGAAGTTGTTGTCAGTTCAAGAGTAATATGAAATTATGAGGATAGATAATTGAGGGGTGCTTGGTTCAAATGTAGCAATGGAAATATAAAAATGAGAATAAATACAGAAAAAAAATGAGAATACATATAATCATTATAATTGTGAGAGTTAATTAGGACAAAAGAATGATCACTGTTATTATTGATTTGTTAGAAATTTTGATAAATAAAAATTTGTTAAATTTTTGTTTTACATCAAATTTTAATATATTTTATTTAATTTATTCACCTATTTATGATGACATCATTCTCTTTCCAATAGCATTTAAAGAAAAAATGTTTTAGCATTGGCTTGTATCGACATACATTACTCAAATAATGTCTTGAAAATAAAGTTTAATCATAATATTGTTTTGCTAAAATAAAATAAAATTTGTTTACATCAAATTTTAATATATTTTAATTAATTATATTTAATTACTACAAGAGAGAAAAAGATAAAAAAATAATAAATTAATTATATTATAATTAATTAATTATATTTAATTAATTATATTTTAATTAACTATATTTAATTACTAAAAAGAGCAAAAAGAAGAAGAAGTGTTACGGGAGAAAAAGAGAAAAATATAATAAAATAATTATATTGTAATCAATTAATTATATTTAATCAATTATATTTTAATTAACTATATTTAATTACTAAAAAGAGCAAAAAGAAAAAGAAGTGTCACGAGTATGATCTGTGACACTCTTCTCACAAGCATGACAATGATTTGTCACGCCTGTGATACTAACGCGTAATATTGGGATGACTTTCATTCCTTTCACAATCGGGAGATATGGAGTAATGCCCTAAACTTAGATATAGAAACATTGTTCATTCAATGATAATATATTACCAAGTAGTTATTTTTCATTCCTTAACTATTGATATCTTTTCAAAATCATTAACAAAGCACCCCCTTAAAGTTAAATATAGGGTTATAAACGAAATTATATCAATTTCATAAATAATATTATTTTAATCAATAATTTCATTGGTTTTAATTCATAAAAGAAAATAGTTCTTTTAAATAGTAGACTTCTAGTTTTTATCATTTTTATCAACTTTAGAGAAATGTTTTGTTTCACTTCTGTTTTTTTTCACTTCTGTTTTTTTTCTGTTATGGTTTTCAAATTTTTGTCCTCTCAGTTTATTTTTTTCAATAAAACAAAATTTTATTTGGTAGTTAATGTCAATGTGTAACACACTACTATAGAGCATATGCCCGAACATACAGAGTGAAAATATACCAACTTAGAGTGAAATTTATTAGCTGGTTCAACATGTACATAAGACTGAAATTAAAATTCCAGAATTTGACATTAACATCACTAATGTGTGTAACTTTACTACTTTCAATACTTTACGAATTTTACAAGCTTAGAGACATCACTAGCACATGAAATTTTCCATATTTCAGGTCATTTAAGATTACTTTATTTCAGGTTAATTTAACTTCCATATTGATTATACTAAGGCTTACAAAATTCTGCTCACTTTGTCATTAACAATCATTTTTTTACAAACACACTTATAGCTCTAATTTTCCATATTTGAAAACACTTTAATAACACTTATCTCTATCATGAATTGCTCATCAATTATACTTCAAATCCTAATTTAAATTATTCATACAATAGCCCATAAATTATTGTTTTTGTACATACAAAAATTGAACAAAAAAGTACCCATTCATTCTCCATTTTCCAGCACATCTTCAACATCAACATCATACACAATATATCCCAATTCAATCACCATAATCTTTCTATTATAGCATGCCATAAAGATCAATATTTTATTTACTATTCAGCTTAAGTTCCACCTACTTCGTCAAGTTAACCTAGCCCTCCATGCATGCGAGATCATCACAAATTCAAGGTGGAAATTGGATAGTTTTCAGCTAGGATAAAAGACAACAATAATCTGGTTCTTTAGCTATCTTATGAAGAGTAAAAGTATGTATTTGATCATGTGGTAATTTAGCATAGCTCAAGCAAAACACTGGAATGGGAGATAGAAGTAAGTTTTGATAGTGAGAAATGAAAAGAGAAGAAGAATAAACAAAGTTGAAACTACTCCTGTAGAAACGTAACTCCTTAGATTCTTGATGTCACCATGTTACATTGACATATGTCTCCAAGCATGTAAGCCACTTATCTCCTCTATAAGCTGCCAAAGGTTACTTAGTTATTAGTCCATTTGTTACTCAATCATTGCTGCCATTTATCAATTAATTACCTATGTCAAATGTCATTCATTTACCTATGCCATTTGTTATTTATTTCATAGGCTTAGTCATCTTAATTTTTTATGTGTCAATTTGTCTTGTTACTTGGCAGTTTTTCTAGTCTAAATATACATTTTTATTCATCACTTTTCTAATGATAACAATTAATTCCAAATTTACTACTTGTAATCATTCAAACTAAAATTCAAGATATAACACTACATAATTCACGTCATGATCATTTTAAACTTTTCATATCCCGGAATATGTCAATTAAGTACATAAACTATCTTTGCAATGTATACAAAATCATAATTCATGTGTGTATGCAAATGATATGTATGTGAATGAAATATATTTCATGAATGCTAAAATGATATAACTCATATGCAATAATCTAAGACTATAACCCTTAGTATATAAAATAGGCTATTACACATTGTATCACTGATGATAATTACATATTATAAACTAATATTTATTTTAAATATATTTTAATTATTAAATTAAATTAATTTGAAATTTATATATTTTGAAGATATTTTAAATTTAATTTAATTTATTACAAAAATTAAATAAAATTATTAAGTAAAATTAAATTATTTGTAATTCTTATTAATAATCAAATTTAATTAATTAAATATATAGTAAATTAAATTATTCATAATTTTATTAAAATTAATACATTAAATAATATATATTTAGTTGATAATATGAAAAAATAGAAATAGAGAACAAAAAACTAAAATAGAAAGTAGAAACCACTCAAATAAACAATATTTTTCTGGAATTGAAAATAAAAACAAAAAAAATGGAAACATTATCATTACAACTTGACCTTATTAACAATATCTTCAACTTAATTTATCCATCTTAAAAGACCATTAACATCTTCTTATAATTTGACTAAAATTTAAATCTTATTTATATTATATGGATAACATTTTTTCAACTTAACCACTTGATATAATATAACAATTATCAATTATTTACTACATATTCAAAATAAGTATCGCATTTTTATCATAAAAAAATTTGTAGACATGTTAAAAAAAAGGCAATTAACAACTTTTTACCTAGAGAATTTGTATTTTAAATTTACAAAATACCAATTTTAGAAAAAAATCACACATTTCCTTTTGTACAACAAATGGACAAACAAGACTTATATCGAAACGACAAGCGTACGTGTACTGTACGTCTCCGATTCCTTTTTATCTCTTCAAGTTTGATATGACTATTGTGCGTGTGTAATATCCTCTCTCTGTATTCCTCTTTTCACTGTGAAATTAGAGTTTCGTCTTCCCATAACAAATCGGATTACAAACCCTAGCCTATCTATGTTCCCTCCAGATTCCATCCTTTGAGAACCCCTTTCCAATTTTATTCAGGGTTTCGCGTAAAGAATAGAAACTATGTTTATAATCTGTTCACCCTTCGTTGTTTCCATTATTATCTTTGAGAATCTTCGCGTTTTCGGACCCGGTTTGAATCCTTTCGCTCCCTATTGCATCGCTCATCACTCCTTGGCCTCTCGCTAAATCCCTTGTCCTTTTTTTGTTTTTTTTGTTTTTCCCTTGAAGAACATGTAAATCTGCTGTTGCCTTCACTTGTTTGATCTTGATTTCTTCGAGCTTGTTTTGAAGCTGAAGCATTTAGTAACTCTACGCGTTTTATTACTTGATCGACTGGAGCGTACGGAAGATTATGATTGAAGAAATATCGGGTTCGGTTGCGGTTGAGGCACCGCTGAGGCGTAGTTTCTCAAGAAGACGGTATTTTGGCGCAAGGGTAGATAGGGATGATAGAGGCTGGACTCTTCTTCATATCGGCGCTAGAAAAGGTGATCTCAAAGAGGTAAGCTAATTTTTTGTTGTTGGCGGTGGTGTTGAATTCAATTGTTTGATTGGCATGATTCTTTTATTTTTTTTGTCTTTTAGAGTTTTATTCTGATTTCCTTCGTCTTTGCTACTTTACTTGATATACTATAAAGATTGTAATGGATGGTTATTGGTGACTGCATAATCAAATACGAAACTTTTCCAGTGGATAAGTTTGGGGTCAGTGTGAAATTAATACTATTTTTCTAGGAGCAGATCATGTTCGGAATTTGGATGGGATTTTGGTTTATTGGTGTAAGATTGAGGGATTACCTAATATCAACGTTGGAGGCTCCGGTAAATCATGGACATTTGTGCTGACTGCTGATTTAAATTGAGGGATTACCAATGTCAAAGCCTGAGGCTTCAATGAATGATGGATATATGTGCTAGAGAAGGGGTGGATCATTTGTATTGAAATTTGAGGCAATAGAATTGGATTGAAATACAATCTATCTGGTGCTAACTTTCACTTTTATCGCCCAGTATGATCTACGAATCTTGTTAACAGAAAGGAGTTTATAGTGAAGAGTTTTAGGGGATGTAGGTGGTGAACTTTAAGAGTTTGAAATGGACTCCACTTTACACTATTTCCATTGATTAGTTTTCTTTTTATTTGTTCTCTGTTTGCGTTTCCTCCGTGTTCAATGTTTGTGGCTGCATTTTGCTGTGACATTATCATTTAAGATTACATATGTTAAGCTACATTGATTCTTCAAGATATCTGGAACTGATTTATGATTATCTTCGTACAAGTTTTTTTTTTTTTTTTTTTTTGGAAAAGTAAGTAATAAATGCAAGTCCAACCAAAGTCTTAGAAAAGCAATCCATAGTTGTTCTTGGACGTTTTTTGTTATGTTTCCTGGATTAATCATTCTTTACTGTTTCTTTTAGTTATTTGTTTAAGCAATCATTTCTGTTCCCACTTGGGTATATTTGATTAATACCTCAAAGGAATTAAAGGAAGGCATATAGATCACCTGGTGCCAACCACAAGTGTTTTTTGATGCGTAAGGTATGCTGATTTAAGGTGCTTTCTCTGACCAGGTGAAGCGGCTACTGAATGAAGGAATGGATGTTAATGTGGGAGCATGGGGCCCCAAATCTAAAGGGGTGACCCCTCTTCATCTTGCCGCTGAGGGTGGCCATGTTGAGGTTATGGATGAACTGCTTGAGCGGGGTGCTAATATTGATGCTAGAACTTGGGGCGCATGTGGTTGTAAGTGTCTTTCTGCTGAGTAATAAGCATTTTAAAGTTCCATCAATTCTCCCATGTTTCATAAGCCAACAATGGTCCTCGCATCTCTCTTTTACCCAGGGACACCTCTTCATATAGCTGCAAAAGAAAGGAAGAGAGAGGCAATCAAGTTCCTCATAGAGAATGGGGCATTCCTGCCAGATGACATAAATGATAGCCGATTTAATCCTCCACTCCATTATTGCGACGGTCTTGAATGGGCTTATGAGATGATGGAGCGTCATGGGAGAGAGAACTCATCAGCAAGTGACGCATTTTACAGCTCTGAAAGCTAAATTATTCTCATCACCAACGATCCTCTGCTGCTTGATGCAGTTCGATAGAACAGTCTGCAATTTGCAAATTTTCTATATTGTTAATGTGTGTCTAGACGTCTTTGCTATGACTCGGAAAAACATATGAAACACTGAAAGGACGATGTGGATGTGGATGTGTATGCTTAATCATTTGGATGTCGGGAATTTGGTTGGGTATTATTACATGGATGTGTGATTTAGTGTCAAATAAAGTGGTGTTATAGTGAGTTGATGATTGGACATCAAAGTTTTTACTATTGTCCGTTTCCTCGATTCAATGCGTTTGTGGCTTGTAGACAATGTTGAAATCATTATAACCGCCTGCCATTCCACTTCGACTTTCCAGGAACGACAGCAATTCGTTTTCTTTCATCTCAATATTTCACTCATGATCAGCATCCTTTGAACGTCGTCGAAGAGGATGACTGGGGGATATGTCCGTGTTCGGTAACAAAGTCCGTGTTCGGTAACAAAGTCCAGGTATGGAACTAATTGAACAAAGTTGAAGTCCTGATTTTAGCAAAGATTTCCTAGCATTGCCACGGGTAGCCCAGTTGGTGATTGGGAAGGAAAGTAAGTCCAAAGTCTTGGGTTCGAGTCTTGGCAGCGGCAGTGTAGGAGCTTATCTAATGTAGTAACTCTTTGTGCGCACCGAGCACTGGGCCGCCTTTTCAAGAAATTGGCTGGGATCAAACCGTGATTTACCTCCCTCACATAATATTGGGCCGAAGTGTGGGGGCGTCTAAGGTGGGCGTTCCACCTTTTGAGTCCAAGTATGATTTTTGAGATTGCTTGTTATAGCTGGACCAGATAAGTCATGTCGTTGTCAGGGCAGTCACGAGAACTTCCCATATGGACCAATCCACTCCAATCCAATTATTAACAAAAGCGTATTTGGAGGAGCCCATGTGTGTGAATCTAAGACTTCCATTATCTGGCAACATCAGACGAGCCAGTCTTAACACTTCATTTCAACCGAAGTTGGGATCCACGGTTTACTAGGTCCCAACCCTTTTAACGGAAAGGTTGTAAAAGGACCCAAACCAAGTGAAGGAGTTGGCCAAGTTGGCTCTTCTTTATTTAGGATAAATTTAACCGTACATAGGGTTGGTAATAAATTTAATTCTAAAAGTGATATTTTTCAATTAAAATGACCTTTAAATGAATATACCTTATTTTTCTAGGAAGTTTCTTGTTTCGAAGGCTTTCAACTTTCACAGTTTTAGGCACATAAAATGGGATGGGACCCGAACTGCCTCTCTTGTTGGGGCATGCCTTTCTTTAAATCAATTTATTAATACGACTTTGCCTTTCTATGACATATATTATGTTGTCTTCAACACCAATTCCTTCGTTAACAAAGTAGTAATTAATACTACTTTGCCTTTTAGGTTATGGAAGATTGAGGCTTTTAATATACATTATAACTAAATATTATATCATGTAAATTATAACTATTGGTGACATTTTTAATCCATATTATTATATGTAATATTTAGATTTTTTGTTTTATGATTTATTATACAAAAATATAATAAAAATAATTGAAAATTAGAAGCATTGTATATTGAAAATAAAATATTATTAAATTTGATCATGTGCAATATTTTAATTACAATTTCAAAAATACTTATATACAAAATAAAAAATACAAATATTAGTTTAAAGACCAAGATTCGTTTTCATCTTCAATGTTTACGTAATTTAGACCAAGTATTTCTTTGACGTACTTTTCAAGCTTGGCCAATTTTTTTCATTACATTCTAATTTAGCCTTAAGTGATTAGTTGTCCTCTACAACACATTGAATATATGGTAGTCTTGATGAGGATAAAGCAGTTGGCTTAGGTCAAAACTCAAGATCTTTAACGTAGCCGAATTGAGTATTAAGCACTTTGTTGCAAATATCATCTACATTTGGCTTATTTCCGTCAGACATTAATGTTGCAACAACTCCTGCATCTTATTCTAAAATTTGAAAAACAAAATCAATACTCAATTTGAATATTATTAGTTAGTACTATATAAATAAATAAACTTACAATTTAAACAAATTTTTATACTCACATAATTATTGTGCGTTTTTTTAGACCTTCAACCTTTACCTTCCTTATAATATGTCAGTTTGTAGAGTGTGATTTTATTGCATTGTTCTCCATATAGTTCCTTTTGACTCTAATTTATGAAAATTACAAAACACAATAAATAATATTATATTTACTGATATAATTATAACTTGTAAACAAACAACTTACATATCCATTTCACGGAACAACAAATGATGTGGAGCCTTGGTTTTGAGAAGTGTTCGTTTTTCCTCTGTTAACCTTGACTTTCTCACACTTTTCTTGAATAAAGAAAAGAAATAATCATTAAATTTTGTAACAATATTAATGGAAGCAAATGTGAAGATAAAGAAAACAAACCTTAACATTGGCAGATACCTAATAATCACACATATTGCTCCAATCTTTTGGAGACATCCGTTCAAGAACATGTCTCCTTACCTCTTCATCTGAAGAAAAATATTTGTAATATTGATGTAGTCGATAATGGGGATTCACGATTCTTTGTTTTAACAGTGAAGTCACACGGTTTGAAACATCAGGGTTGTCGATATCGACGATATTGAACTTCATATGTGAATAACAAGTAAAAGTGAAATTAATCTTTAAATAAGTAAAACAATATTGCATATAATTAAATAAATTAAAATTTTACCAAAACTTTATCCAAGAAATTTTCTAGCAAATTGTCTTCTTTCAACTACTTGACATGCTTAAGGCAAGACAATTCAGTTATAGCAATTACCCCCAACTCACTAAATAATTTTACTGATTGAATCTTATCTATAGGACGACCTTGCAATGTATCAATATTACCAGACAACTTGTTGTTCATTGCAACATTAGTTCGTTGCAACTCACAATCTTTAATCATACCTTTACAATTAAAAGTATATAACTAAATTACTAAATTCAATCCTTATTTTATATAACATAATGATAAATCAATACAAATTGCTAGTTCTCAATTAATTAATACACGGTCGTATACTAAGTTTTAATTCAAACAAACACTATGGTACATGGCATTGTTAGACCATATAAGGTCTTCTCGCTGTGACTCCTAGGCTCGTAGAATATTTCACCGATAAGCATTATGGGAGGTATATCTTGGGCTTCCAGGCTATATACCACACTGGGGGTTTATTATGCCTCAAATCATCCATAATTATAGGTGAAATTCTTATGTTTATAGTTCTTGATTAATCAATACAAGTTCACGTACAAAACCTAGGCTATGCTTCCATTCACATAAATTCTTCCTTATTCAAGCAGAACATAAAAATCAAACAAAAGTTTGACGACTAACTAGGACGGACAAATAATCGAAGATGACGGACGATGAACGATGAAAGTTAGTGAACTGATTGTGAAATTGGCCCTGGTTTGAATCAATTAAGCCATTAGAAGAAATAAAGAACCTTAAACTAAAAGGCGTTTCACATAAATTAAAATTAAATGTTCATCTAGTTTGATCATACAATTAACGATACTTGAATGAGACTTGGAAAGTAAAGAAAATTTATGACATCCAATTCTTATGCGGTATGTATAGAATTGAGATAAGAAAAATTTTCTTTTAGGATAATATATAGAGAACTTGCACAATTTAACCCATCCTTGTTGAATACCTTATGTTTAAGGTTTTATAGATAAAAGCTTAAGTAATGCTCCAACTCTCTATATTGAAAATCATTTTGTGAAATGAGTTACATAAAGGTATTTAGAGACTTGATGGACAAGAATACAAATTGTTGGTAAGTAATTAACGTCTTAAATCACTAACGGGCTATTTGGTTTAAAGGAATAACTATTCTAGTCCATATATATTCCTAACATATTACTAATCCTATGTTTGGTTAGAAATCAAACGCATAATAGCTATGCATCAGGAAAATCTATTCTTAAATTTTGAAGAATACACAAAACTCATATTGACCTATCTTTAACTTTTCCAAGAATAGCTATTCCAATCCAATAGAAGATAACTTTATCATTCTCACAAATAATAATAATAATAATAATAATAATAATAACAACAACAACAACAACAACAACAACAACAACAACAACAACAACA
>JANVCQ010000001.1:17429886-17444423 GCA_025531925.1 Erythroxylum plowmanianum
CATTCTGCAGGTTTGCTTCTTCTTCTCTTATCTTTTCCACAAGTTTGTTATTATGTATGTAACTTAAGCTTTTGTATTACATGGTCAATATACAAAAAGTTTTCTTGAGTATTCGTCGATCGAATCACATGTATCTTTAACAAGAGAATTAGTTCAAATCAAACGTTAGACTTGAGCTATGTTGTTTTTTTATCGTAATAACTAATAAATTGCTAAGGAAAAGGTTGTTTTTAGCTCGTTAAAAAGGAACGACTTTTTCTTTTTATTGCTAGGACTTGTATGGTAAAGTTCTATTCAATTTTGGATCAGTTCATTCATCCTGAGAATTTATGGGATTTGATTACCAGAAGAATTTAATTAAACATAATAAATTTTATGCTAAATTGACTTTTCAAAATAAAACTGCTATCAATAATTCATCGCGAAATGTCAATGTGGTGACTAGTTTTTTATGGTGGAAATGAGTGCCATTGGGAGGAATGTGATAAAATTCTTTCTAATGAAGAATAAATAGGTGAACAATAAATCTCCTCATCAAAGTTTAATCACCTTTTGCCTTTAATGGTTGATCTTCTTCTTCAAAGTTCTTAGTATCATTTGAATTACCTCTCTTCCTTAATTATCTGTATCTCATTTTGTATTAGGAAGTTATCAGATGAACGTTTGATTGTATATCCTATGTGTTGTGTAAAGCTTCCTTAAATCTTTAAGAGAACATAGATAAAAATGGGGGGTTGGCAATGTCCCGATGGTCGGTACAAGATTAAGGTAATCGGTTGTTTTGGAACAATCATCATTTCCAATTACTATGTTTGTTCAATCATATATGCATGTGTTTGAATTTGGTCGTCATATTGTTTGACTTAATTAGCTAGTTAAGTTTTATACTAATTTTTTCTTAGGTGAAACGCATCGTATATGTGGTTCATCTAATTTAGTGATCCATACTGCATCTGGAGATTTGTTTACTGTATCTTCTGTTAGTTTAGTTAAAGTCAAGAAGTTGTTAGAAGAAACCCAATACCTAAGGGAAGATCTTTGACTGTTTCAATTGATGTCTTCAAACGTGTAAGGATTCTTTTTGGGAATCCAAACGTAGGGAACTCCTTTACCTATTCTATCAAGTCTCACACCACTTGGAATCCAAAAAAATAATTGTTTCTTTCCTTTTTGATGAAATAAGCGTGAAATTTTATTTATTGTTTTGTCTGTAAGAATTGTTAAACTTCTAATTAAAGTTTTGCACTACTTACCATATATCATTATATCATATTGCTTATCATATTTCAATATTTATTTGTATTATTAATTTATTGTTAATAAATATTAATGATTAAGAATAGTAGCCAATTTAAATTTATTATATTTTGATCTTATTAATATTAAAATTTTAGGTACGTTAATCTTTTTCTATCCAAATACTATTTACTTTTCAAATTTTAAATTACATACCATGTTTTTTTCAAAAAAAAGTTGAAAACATTTTACAATTTTTAGATGTTTCATTCTATTTTCATGAAATATTTGTATAAACGAAGGTGTAGTATTATGTACAATAGACATCATTAAAGAATCATTTGTATATAAATCCGTAGATTTAAACAAATTTATAGAATTTGAATGCATTAGCTATTTAAACAAATTTATAAATAAGGAAAATGAAAAATATGAAAAAAAACAAATAAATGTCAATTATAATTAACTTTAGGATTATTAAGTACACTTACTATTAAAAATTATCTTGTTAAGATTATTAGTTTTAAGAATACTATTACACACAAAAATTCATCAAAGACATAACTAAGATATAAATGCTTTAATATCAACTTTTGCGAATGATTTCTCAATTCGTCAATAAAAGTACTTTAGCGATGATTGAGAGAATCATCCCCAAAGGCTTGACTTTTGATGACAAAATTTTTAATTTGACACAAAATGTCACTCCTTTTGCGACGATTCCCATAAATCGTCACAAAATATATTTCTGTACAGACAACTAGGCAAAACATCACAAAAGTTAGACTTTTGGTGACGAATTTAGAAATCGTTGCTAAAAGCCGACTTTTGGCTACAATTTTTAAATCGTCGCTAAGACAAACGTAACTAAAAGTTAGTTTTGTTGTAATGATTAAACCAAACACATAAATATTAATTATAATTATGTCAAGAATATAGTAGCACAAAGAGAAATGATTGATGATGGTTTATTTATCATTAAGTATCTGATGCAATATACGTTTAATTGGGTATTAAATGTCATATTTCTTGAATGAAATTTAAACAAGAACTTAATTCTAAAAGTACAAGAATGTTAATTTTGATTTGAGTTTTTAGTTATAGAATGAATGTTACAATGAGTGTTGAATAGTCGTTTCTAGGTACAAGAAGTACGACAAACATAAATGAGATACCTCCCAATATAGGTAATTGCCTCCATTACTTTGTAAAAATAGAGATGATTCAAGTTTTAAGCAATTATATAAGTGATAAACAAGAGCTTGAGGCTTGAAACACTAATGTTGAATGTAAGGTATGCTAAGGATATAATGGGTTATTAGTAATGACATAACCTAAATAAATGATATGTTCACCCAATCTATCTAAACATATCAGATGTGAGTTCTGAAAGGCAGATTGAATGAGTAAACAAGTGAACTTAAATTAGGTAATAGGTATGCTTGAACCATCATCTGTACAATATTTAAAGAAAGATTTACCCTCTTATAAAAGAGAATTAATACTATACCACATAAATCATATATACATGCATTGCTAACTAATATGGATAATATAAGTCATATGACACCTTATATTGTATGAGGTCTTTTAAGGCTTATGTAAACCTCAAAGTAAAATACCTTTCTTACACGAGTTCTATTTAAGAGAATTGAGATAATGGTTGCTATCTTAAAATGTTACTAAAAAATATATAAATGGCTCGATATAATCTACAATTTCCAAATCACAATTAATACACTCCAATTTAATCTACAATTTTCACTTATAAATCAAATTTACCCGGAAATACCAATGAATACATATACAATCATATGAATGTGCAAAATAAATGTGTATGTCACAATTAACTTATGCATGACGTGTATTTTTCTAATTTCACAATACTTTCTCATAAATTACTATTCTAGCCTTAACATGGGTATCGGGATGTTACATAAATGGCTCGATATAATAAGATATTCTAAAAAAGTGGGTTATTTTGATTAAAAGGAATGAAGAATGAGGAAGATCATTACAAATTTGAGTTGACATCAATATTTATTCATAAGGGTTCACTTTCTATGTAGAAGCTTATATAATGAAAGTGAGATGATAATTGATGTAATGAATGACCTATAGTAGAACATATTAAATCTAGTCAAGGATCAAGTTATTATTCGAGATACCATATATTTCTAACCGAAGTCTGATAATGTGCTCTCGTAGTATATAGGTCTTAGCGATATTAGATAAGTATGAAAACTACAAAATAATTTTCTTTTTGTTATATTAACTTTTTTACATGTAAGTATGGGATAATGGATAAATATAAATAATAAGTTAATAGGTTAATTTAAAATATTAAACATCTAAATCATGAAATCATTATACCCTAAAAACATATATAAAATTTGATTTACTAGAAAGATAAAAGGTCTAAGAAAGAGAAGAAATATAATAAGATGAAAATAAGTTGAAGGGATTATATAGGTCTTTTATTATGTAAATTATAACACAAATGTTTGTTAAAATAATGGATTATACAATTATTTTTATATACTATCGTATTATTTTTGTTTGAAATCAACACAAATCTTATACATCAACAACAACATCAACACTCAACTAGAAGTCTCACTGATTTGCATGATCTGAAAAAGTTTAGAAATACGTAATCTGTCTCCTAACTAGTAGAGAAGTTGTTTTCAATATATATAAAATACAAAATAAAAATGTAATAAAAGATACATATTAGGGATATGTACGAAGGATCCTTGACTAGCGTGAGAACAGTAGGAGGGGACACGGAAGCGTTCGCTATTGATGTTGACTACACCAAGGCTCGGCTTTAAGTCCTTTTCTATTCACAGTGGTATTAGATGAACTCACCAACCATATTCAAGGTGAGGTACCTTGGTGTATGTTATTTGCGGACGATGTTGTCCTAGTAGATGAGACCAAGGAGGGGGTCAATGCCAAGTTAGAACGTTGGCGAGCCACGTTAGAATTGAAGAGTTTTCGAATGAGCAGGTCCAAGACGGAGTATTTAGAATGCAACTTTTCGGGCAGCCAGCAGGCACAAGGAACGGCGATAATGATTGGCTCTGACATCATACCATAGAAATCGAGTATTAAATACCTTGGATCTATCATGCAGGGCGATGGCAACATAGATGACGATATTTACATCGTATTAGATCTGGGTGGACCAAATGGCGGGGTGCTTCAGGTGTTTTATTTGATAAAAAGGTCCCTATAAAATTCAAAGGAAAGTTTTATAAAATGGTTATTCGCCCAACCATGTTATATGGGGCGGAGTGTTGGCCCACTAGATGTAGCCATACGCGTCAGTTGTTAGTAGCAGAAATGCGTATGCTTAGGTGGATGTGTGACATTACCCTGAGGGATAGGGTACGGAATCAGGTAGTGCGGGCCAGACTCCAGGTTGCTAGTATTGTCGACAAGTTGCGCGAGAAAAGGCTTAGGTGGTTCAGGCATGTGCGCAGGATGCCCTCTGATGCGCCGGTTAGAAGCGATGAGATAATAAATCTTAGTAGCTACAGGAGGAGGAAAGGAAGGCCTTATAAGACTTGGAGGGAAGTGATCAAGAACGATATGTCGGAGTTGGCTCTCACTGAGGCAGTTGCTGGTTTTAGAAATGCCTAGCGTGATAGGATACGGGTACACGACAACCATTAGAATCCTCAAGTATTTTACTTAAACGATAGGACTTCCAACCCCATGTCCTTTACTTCTTTGCGAATAGTTAGTTGTGGTCAAAGCTTCAGGTCTAGAGTAGTTAAGGGCGACCCATAATTGTCGCCTAAAATAGTAGGAGTGTCAGGGTAGGAAAGGGGCGACTTCAAATGCAAATAGCGACAACAAGAACCGATCTTTACACATGATGGGATAATGGCCGATCTGGCCAACCAGCAGGTATGTCCTTTTGTTTGGTAGTGCATTTCAAATCACTAGATTTTGTTCGTGCCTGTTCTTTAGTTATTGCTTCTATTTTCTACATCATTTTACTTGTCACATCTGCATATGGGTCTACCGGAAAACAGCCTCTCTATTATGTAGGGATAAGACTACGTACTATAAGACTTCCCCAGATCCCACCTCACTGCGGGATTTCAGACTGGGTGGGATGATGATGATGATGATGATTAAAATAATAGAGTAATAAAAATAAAGATAATATTAACAATAAAATAAATAAATAAGCAACTACATATACATAAAAATATATAATTAAATAATACAATAAATGCATAATAAGGAAAAGATTAAAGGTAAAAGATAAATAAACAAATAAGAAAGAAGAAAAGTAAACAAATAAGTCATTACAAGAAAATGTTTAGGCTAAGTAAGAAAATACTTAGGCTAAATAACTAAGAGGAATTTATGTTTATTGATGTTATTTGATATATCTAAGAGAAGGCTTACCATTTACTCTTGTATAAATTATTTTAATTTATGAATTGAGATTTATATTTATGAGTTATTTTAAATTAATTATAATATATAATTTTTAAAAATATAATTGATATAAAATTATAAATTACACATTATAATATATTGAAGGGCTATTTTGTAATTTTAAAAAATTTAGAGACTAATTTATAAAATTTAAAAATTATTTAAAACGACACCAGTAAAGTTTTCATAACATTGGTTTAAACTAAAAGCAGGTAGTAGAAAAAAGTTAAAAAAACTAATAAAAAAGAGAAAATCTTTCTATGATCTAAAATTTTCTAAACTAAAAATTAGGTATAGATAAATCGAATTATGGTGATATACTCACATGAAGACTTATTTCATGCATGCCCCGCGTTTACCCTTTGCCATACGACTCTCTTGATTATTCCGCCTTTTCTCTCGGTCATGGATTTCGGTCTTCCTTCCTCGCAACTTTGCGTGAATATATTTAATGAAGCAAATAGGAAGTAACGGTCAAGAAGAAAAGTCAATTCATGTTAACGTTTCAAATGTTGACTTTGAACAGTGGAAAAGGTTATTTATTTTTATAATTGAAAAGTTGCAGATTTAAATGACATTAATAATCTCTTTATAAAATGAAAGGAAAGACTGCATATAATTAATTAACGACGGTCTTACTTCGTAAAGGATTTGGGACACACATATTATTGATGAATCAATTTAATATAATTTATCTTTTAATTATCAAATATTTTAATGTTTTTAAAATTTTACTTATCCTTATATATTATTAAAACTTTTGATAATATTTATAATTAGGACTAACAAAAAATAACTTGTATAGTTTTAATAAAATAATTTGAACTTCAAGCTTAGAAGTATTTGATTCAAATTGTGATTAATCTAACTTGAGATCGACTTAAATCGAATGAAATCTTTTTAACTCGACTCCAATTCGACAAAACCTAGTTCCGTCGATTTTGGGTCCAACTCAAACATTATGGGACTTTTACCCAATTTGTCTTGTTATGTTTATTACTAAGAGAAATTCTATGTAAGATCAACACATGATATAAGTTGAATACATAAGTATAAATAATGTGTGTAGTTTGAATGTCACATAAATTTGAGTTTTTTTTTTTGTTAAACCATCCGGTATCCGACGCCATACGGGCAATCGACTAATCCTGATTCGAACCGGGTAGGACCATACAGGCGGCAAAGCTCTTCCTCACGAGTGCGACTCCATTCCCAAGACTTAAAACCGAGACCTTGGTTAAAGATAGAGGGGCCCCAGTCACTCCACCACAGCACTCGCGGGTTGAGAACGATCTTCTTTACCTCTTGATCTAAATCTCCATTATTAACAGCCCTTAACTTTTCAACTTCATCCTCTAGTGCCTCCATCTTCTCCTTTCCAACTTCATCCTTTATTGCCTCCATCTTTTCCTTCATATCAGGTTGGTCGATGACTTCTTTCATTTTCTCATTAATTTGTGCTTCAATGCTCCAACTTTACCGCTCTTCTCTATATCGCTTTTGGCTTTAGAGAAATCCTTAAACATATCAAGCTTATGCTTCAGGCTAATAATTAAATAGTATTATTTAAAATATTTGAAACTTCTATTTTAATATAAGTGTAATTTATGTGAATGAAAAGGGTTTAGCTCTTGGTTATTCCAGTTTATAAAACAAAACAATAAAGATAATAATGAGATATCCTTATTGTACGTAAGGTGAACAATGCAACCTACTGTACACAGGGATCAGCTATTCTTTATACTAATTCGTGAAAGGAACGGATCATATACCACTATTGAACCTTTCATTTCAAGTAATGAATAATGGCAGTTGTTATCATAAACCATTAAGGAGTGAGAGTCACCCCAACCCCAACTGGTCCATCCCCCGAGGGGGCGGCAGTTTTTATATATCAAGATGATGATTACATGATAATAACACATACGCTGATTCCAGGGTTTAAATGGATATACAAAGTTAAGGGTCAAAGGTTGGAAAATACAAAGATGAGCCGGCAAGGGTAGTTGTTTAAAGACTGACGATGCTGGCCAAATCAATTTTATATATGAAGAACAAAAAGTTGCCGTTTGGTAGTTCTTATCGTAACCATGCTGTGCCAAATTTGGGTGGTTGAACAAAATCGTGTGATGTAAGGATTAAAAGGTACTCCGTCAGCAACTTGGGAAAAGTTATTAGCATTGAATGTTCCAAGCAAGACACTAGGCGTAGGCTGGTCTAAAAGGTAGAAGAAGCACAATGTTGTCGGTGTCTCTGTCTTCATACGTAGAGGTAAAAGGTCTTGTGAATTTGCACATGGGGTGTGAGTAATAAGTAGAGAAAAGTTTCATAAATGCTTGCAAAAAGTAGGAGAAATGCACTTATTTGAATCGCTATCTGACACTTAAAAATTGCCCAAGTGTCCACCAGATGGACGACTTGTCTTCAAAGGGACGTCTATTCTCTCCCTGCTTTTGCCTTTTCTCTTACATCCGAATCCAACAAAGGAAAGAACAAACTCTTCATCTTTACCATTCCAACTGCCTCAAATCCTCCACAGGCTTATGATGGCCAATCCAATCCCGGCCTCTAACTCAGATACCAGTCACAAACACCCACTTAAACGACCAAAGCAGACCAATAACCACCACAACGACCACCATGTCCCCCGTGAACAACCTATCATACCAGGCTTGCCTGACCATTTAGCGCAGCTGTGTCTCTCCCTAGTGCCACCTTCTTTGCTTTTCTCTGTCTGTCACTCATGGCGCCGCCTCATTTACTCACCTGATTTCCCTCCCTTTTTGTCTCTTTACACTATTCTATCATCAACCAACACGCAACATAACAATAATCATGCAAGTTCTATCCATTTCTTTACATACGATCCCATCTCCTCCAGATGGGATCGTCTCCCTCCGCCGCCCGACGACCCTCCTCTCCGCTTCCTCCTACGTCACCCTTCCTTCATCGCCCGTAACCTCCCCATCCAATCCGTCTCAGTCTCCGGCTGCCTCGTCCTCCTTGCTGCTACCTCCGACAATTTCAATCCCGCCTTGTCTCGTCCTCTTGTTTTTAATCCAGTCTCTCGCAAGTGGTCCTTCGGGCCACCTCTTGAATCCCCTAGACGGTGGTGCGCCGCTGGAACAACCCACGGTATTGTGTACGTTGCTAGCGGTATCGGATCCCACTTCTCTACTGACGTTGCCAAGTCAGTCGAGAAGTGGGAGCCACAAAGAATAAATAAAGATCGTGAGACTCAGAACCAGAAAGAGAGTTCCGATACCGATAGTTCTTTTTCTGGGTGTTCATGGAAATGGGAGAAGGTTAAAGGGCTTAAAGATGCAAGATTTAGCAGAGACGCTGTGGACGCAGTGGGGTGGAGAGGAAAGCTGTGCATGGTGAACATGAAAGGTGATGCAGCAAAAGAAGGGATTGTGTATGATACCCAGAAAGAGGATTGGGAGAACATGCCGAAGGGGATGCTCGCCGGCTGGAAAGGCCCGGTGGCGACCATGAACGAGGAGGTGATGTATGTGGTTGACGAAACAAAAGGTGCTCTGAGAACGTACGATCCTGAAAGTGACAAATGGGAGAATATAATAAAGTCTGAGAGACTCAGAGGAGCTCAGCAGATTGCTGCAGAGGGCGGAAGAGTTTGTGTCCTATGTGGCGGCTGTGATGATGGGATAGTGGTGGTGGATATGGTGTCGAAGCCTGTGAGGATGAGAGTAATTGAAACTCCACCGGGATTCGAAGCGGTCGCCGTTCATATTTTACCGAGGATGAGCAAACCAGGTGCTGGATTTTTTCCGGGATCAGGCTCCACTTCCACATCCAAGTAATGATTTTTCACATTCGTTTTAGATTTTTTTTTGCATTCCAAAGCATAATTTGTTGTTTTTTTCTGTATGAAGTGATATTTTATTATAATTTGGCACGGAAAATTGAATTTGGAAAGTGAAATTTTGTCTGTTCTTGAATCAACAAGTTGTGGAACTTGTATATGCTATTTACAATTACAGGTGGACACGAATCAGATTGATCTTGTCTTGCCATATGGTGAATGTGCAATGAATGAATGAGGAAACTTTTCAACTTTTGAAGCCTGTGTTGGATGTCAGGCATGTTAAAAATGTCAGTTCATTAAACAATGTAGCCTCTGACGTAAGCTCCTCATCTTCTTTCTTCTTACATTGCCAATGGTATGTACTTTCTCAAGAACATCACGAGGTATTTGATGTACAGATATTATACCTGGATATAATTACACTGGATTACGTCCGACTTTTTCAATTGTTATATTTTACAGAAATATTTTTTATCCTTCATTCATAATTTCAAAATGATATTATGTTGAAATTAAAATTTTTAAAATCAATTAACCAACAAGTAAGATCATTTACTATAAATAATATCCTATTGTTATTGAAATGTATAAATATTGACTAATGATTAATATGTAACTAGATTTTAGATAAGCTTATATAGAGGAGATGATATAACTAATTTAAAATAGTACTAATGAAAGGATAAAGTTTGTTAAATTTAGTAATTTCTTGTATTATTTGAATGCATAAAATGTTGAAAGGGGATTATATATATCTAAATAAATCTTTTGTTGATTAAATTAATTTAAAAAGAATTACTGCTACTCTAATAAAAAATGTTAACAATAACAAAATAAACATAGAACATAATCTAGTATTGTTTGATTTATGGATAACTAATTCTAAAATGTTCAACCTAGCACTTAATTTTTTCAACTTTGAGTAACCAATTTTTAAAAACCTTAATAATTCAATTTAAAATATTAATTTTGTTAATAATTTGCTAAAGAAATCTCTACTACAATTTAACCATTCTATGGACATCTATATGTCATAAATGAAAAAGATTATGTTAGTCAAATCAACAAGTTATTAATAGAATTAACATTTTGAACTGAACTATTAAATTTTTAAATGACTGATAACTTAATTGAAAATTTTTTTAAATTTATATTCTAAATTTAAAATTTTAAAAATTAGATACGTTAAGATCGATTATCCATTTGGTTTATAAGAGTATGAAAAAAACGTTTTTAACAAAAAAGAAAATCATTAAGAGCATTATTTTAAGGTAAATTATGTTTAAAAACATAAACTTTAATTAATTTTATACTTTTATGTGATAGAAAATTTATACGAGTAAATTTATCAAAAGAAAAACATAAAATGAAAACTTACATTTTTTCCTCCAAAGTTGTCTCCTCTTCTTCCTGTAATCCAACAAAAGTTGTCGAGCATCACCATCTCCTTTTCCTCTTCACTTATTTCGATGTTACTCAACCTCGTTATACGACTTTTGGCCAAACCAAATTAGGTAGACATGGCAGCAGAAACGAAGCTGGACTAATGAGATGGAGAAGGGCATAAGACGGGTTCACTAACAAATCGGATATGAGGTTGTTTTGATGATACAAATTTAGTCTCCTATGATCGACTTTTTATCTCAAACTAAGCCACTTAGTCTTAAAGACTGAAGCTTAATGCGCCCTAAACTAAATTTTTTTTTTTGGTTACATCAGACGAATAAACTAAAAGATTAATGAGTAAACGCTACGCCCTGCATATCAGCGCGCAGATTGTGATGAAGACCAGGGGGTGTATGCCAGACACTCTCCGAATGGGTGCATCTCGATTTCAAACGGGCTAAAAAATCTGCACACTAATTACTTTTGCGAAACACATGAGTGATGTTGTATTGAGGAGCCTTTTCTAGATATGAACGTATATCATAGACGAGATGAGCTAGATGATGAAAGAATAAAATATCATCAGGGAGGGTGAGGAAGCGCAATGCTTCCTTGGAGTCGGACTCGATCATAAGTCCGGCCCATGAGTAATTGGTGGCAAATGCGAGCCAATAGCGTAAGGCCATGAGCTCCGCAACCATAATGGTAGTGATCCCGACCCCGCAGGAGAAGCTCGCTAGCCAAATACCTGTGCTATCTCGAAGCAAGCCGCCAATCCCGGCTTGTCCTGAGGGACCCCTAACACTCCCATCAACATTAAGTTTGAGCTACCGAGCTGGAGGAGGAATCCAGGTAATCAAGAGCGGGGCGGAGGTGGAGGGAACCCGGGCTGTTCAATAATAGGAGGATTTTCTCCATATACAGTGTCTTGTAACTCGAATTTGAATGGCAGGCTTCATCGATCGATGACATAACTCGCAAGTAAGCTTGGTATAGAAATAGACTAATAATTAATTTTTTTCAAAGAATCAGTAATATGTAACATCACATTTAATAAATTACAAAAGAGTAGTTACTATCAAAGTCGTGTCCTTCCAAGTGGCGACACGAGACTGTTGATGATGACGATGCATGCATATCAACTATTAACAGTGCATAAAACTGATGAATGAAGGTAGATGAATTGGAACACTCCAACTATCCTTTCGTCTCTGTGCTAAGGGTATCTTATTCATATTAAACACGCCATCGTTTTCCTAAAATAAACAATTTATATCTAAATCAATCACAATTAAATAAATAATATTGTTAGAGATTTAGCCTGGTGATGGAAGAAGGGCTGTATCTCCATTGAGTAGGGATTCAAAACAAGTATATAAGGAGGAGTTCAATTGGAGAAAATGACAAACTCGAACTTTCTCTATTTGACGATCAATCTGTATTGAAGCCAACTTACATACCTATTTCGCTATTGAAACCAAAGTGTTGAAAATTTACCACGATAGTGCATCAGAAATGGTTCCCCACAGGCTGTAGATAATTTGAATTGTGAAGTTTTGATAATGATACGCCAACAATTTATTTGAATAGAATATTTTTCATGTAGCCGTCTTGGCTAGGTTATGAGTGTCCATTCTACTACAGTTCGGGAAGTGACAGTGCAACCACTTTCCATCTCACACAAATATATGTAACAGATTTTTCTTATCGGCCAATCAACAATCATGCAAATTGAATCTATTTGTCATGTAAGTGACCAAGAACAGTATACTTCTTGAGGGCGACGTTAAAAATGTGATCTCGTGTAATCGTATTTCATCAAATCATTTAACTAGTTATGATTTTATCTAGGGGAGTTGCTTGGTGATGGCGATAATGGTAGTATGGAAGACAACAGATTCAACAGTGGGGTGGGGATAGGGCTATTAATACACAGACCTTCGGGTCACAAAGACAACTCAGAATACGTAACTTCACGTGGGCTTTCGTTAGGCTAAATCTAATCCCCTATACATTCACTTTTCTTGTAATAGACTTTATATTTGTTGACAAATTAAATATTTTGTATTTGTTTTATATATTTCATTTAAACTTTATACGGTCAACATGCCTACAAGTGAAAAAACCAACTGGAACAATGAAAATAAATCCCTATAAACTAGTTCAACACAATGAATATGATGAGTTTTGTATCTCCACACGGGGGTTTCTCTCTCAAGTTCTGAGAGTTCGTTATGAAAAGTTTTTCCTCCTTTTCCTTTTTTCTTGCTTTTGGTTAGGGTTTTTGAGTCGCGTCGTGTCTAGGGCTATCTCCTGAGTCTTAGATTTCATAGCTCGAGTCTTGATTCTTTTGATTTGAGTTTTGGGTTTTGCTGTCGATTTCTTTGGGAGTTTTTGAGATCGGATTTTTAATCTTGACGGGTTTCAGAGCATTTTCGCTCCAAACTCCCTTGTTCAGGGCAATTTGGGGCTTGTTTTGGGGGTTGAGCGATGATAGATTTCGAATTAGAGATTGAATTGAACTCGGGACGAGTTTTGATTGAAGAATCGTCGCGATGTGTGGTTTTGGGTAAAATCATATCTGATAGGGTTGTGAACAGGACTGGAGTCTTTGGAGTGTTGCGAAGCATGTGGACTGCGAAGGAGCTTAACGATGTTCGTGAGTTGAGCCCTAATCTGTACACTCTACAATTTCATAGCCCAGAACAGGTAGAGAAAGTGATTGGGGAAGGGCCGTGGACGATAATGGGGTGCTGCTTTGTTCTGCAACATTGGAGTATGGATGTGGCTGTTAAGGAGGTAAAACTTTTCCTGCTGTAGCTTTTGGTTTCAAATTCATAATCTGCCTTTAGAAATGCTTACTAATACTAATGCTAGGAGAATTGGGGAAAGAATTGGTAAAGTGGTTAAAATTGATGAAGATACATGGGAGACGGGCCTGGGTAGAAGCTTTTTGAGAATGAAACTTGAGATTGACATTACTGCCCCTGTGTTGCCTGGTTTTTGGGTTTCAAAAGGACCACAAAACCGGATTTGGGCAGAAGTTAAGTATGAGAAGATGGCAGATTTCTGCTATAATTGTGGAATTTTGGGGCACCAAGGTAGAAATTGTAGAAGAGAAAAGGTTGATAGGAATGAAGAGGATGTGAGGAGATCATTTGGTCCATGGATGAAAGCCATGCCAGTGCATATTAAAGACAGTATGAGTGAAATGTTGGATAAGGAAAGGAATAAAAAAGTGGAAATTGAGATTTTATTGAAGGCTGGAGTGGATGATATTGATAAGGAGATGAAGCAGTGTGGGGGAGTAGAAGTAGGTGTACATATTGAGACATTGAAGATTTTTGACTTGGGGAGTGAACACATTGAGGATGTTGAAAGTGATGAAAATAGAGTGGACAATATTGTGATAAAGGAAGGAAGGATTGAGGGTAAAGGGAAGAGAGGTGCTGGAAGGGGTAGGGGAAGAGGGAAGAAGGGTGGTTTTACTGAAGTTGAAACTAGCTGCATTGAAGGGCAAGCTACTGCTGGAGGTTTGGGTGACTGTCCTACAACAGTCCCCAAAGGAATATGAGGTGCATTTCTTGGAACTGTCAAGGGGTGGGATCTCCCTTGACAGTCCATC